>JANHAO010013673.1:0-15734 GCA_026873985.1 Saraca asoca
CCTCTCTATTTTTTAACTTAAAATAGATAGGGGTATTTTGGACAAAAATACCAAGATTCCCAGGAAAGTTATATTAGAACTAAACGTAGGAATGTCTAATATTCCTAAGAATGTTTAAGTAAACCAAACACATTTTTAACATTCGCAGGAAACATGATTCCCAAGAAATATGATTTCCAGGAAACATGATTCCCAGGAATAAAAAAACAATCAGTGTATCAAACGCCCCCTTAGAATGAAAGCATGTTTCAAATGGAAGGTTCCTTTAAGTTATCCCCTTATCCTCAATTAATATAGAGGAAAATAATGTTAGTAATCTATTTAATCTAACACCTTATTCACTAGAGGGTGCGTCTGTAGAGGATGATTCATCGGAGGAAGATGAAGCTCACAGTGAGCTGACGTCCCTCTCTTCGATAGACCTCCCAACAAGTAGTGTGGGCATGCAAGCAAACATGGGGAGCGCCAAGACAGAAGGATTGTCCCTAAATGGGCCGACTCTACCATCTATGTAGTTAGGGTCGTCAAAATAAAAATGAGATGTATCATCTTTCCCAATGGTGATGTCATCATTACAAATGGGCGGCTCTTGGAAGATGGAGATGTTGACGTAAGGCCAAAGTCTAGCAGGTGAGCGGAGCATATGGAGGAAGATTTTGTTTTCCAAATAGTAATCCTCCTTTCCGTCTCTATAAAATTCGATTTTTCTAATCTTTAACCTTGTAAAATATTTCTTATCAATTTTATCTTTATAAAATATTTATTTATCCGATTTCATTCTCAAATGAACGAAATCGAATAAATTAATCTTTATAAGAGCATTAACCGAAAAATAAAATTAAACAAATTAAATTTTAACAGGGATGAAAGCAAGGAAAATTGATCTTCACATAACCAAAAAATGGTGTTTACACTTTTGCAAATGGACATTGATAATAAAGGCTTTTTCGTGTCCGATTTTGCTCAAGGGGAACAAGCTCATTTGGGTTGAGAAATTGGGATTGTTGCTGAATTGTCTCCTGACATGGAGACCAAACCTTGAACACCCTGCTTCACCAGTGGATTTCTACCTCTTTTCAACCGGGGGAAGTTTTGGGCTTCGTCTTTTTGGAGGTGGCCAGGCTTTATGGATTTGTTAAACCTCTGTAGCCCAACATATTCCTCCAATCGCATTCTCCCAGTCCATCCTCATTTTTAGGTCAATTCAAAATGGTCCGTTCCTCCTTTCTCCGCTCAATAGGTTTTTCTCCTATTTGTTGTATCAATCCAAACTCCGCCATAATGCCCTCTCTACCCTCTACCCACTACCCTCTCCCCTAATGCATCTACTTAATCAAATCTCTCCTTCTATAATACACCGAGAGGAAAGGAAGTGGCACACTGAGAATACCATTTTCTCTATGAAGCAAAGAAAGGTGATTTAATTTGAATTTTTGTTAGAAGGGTTTGATACAGGACCATTAACTTCTCATCCTAATATTTGCATTAAGGAAAATGTGGAAGACTTGGATGATGCAATTTCAAAAATTTACCAAAAGTTTACAAACATTTCACTGGGGTTTAGGGAGGTTCTTCCTAATCAGCCATTCGCTTGAGAACAATTATACGATTAGAACTTGATCTGGGATTGGGATCTTAGGGCACTAAGAACCTAATGTATAGTACATTCAAGAGTACTCCTTATAAAAAAACGTATAGAAAAAAGGCATGCCTTATTCAAGGCCCTGATGGTCACTCTCCCACACTCTACTATGAAAAAGCTAGCTTGGTTGATCCACTACACACTAAGAAGCAAGTCTCAACTAAGCAAATTAGGGCAAGTTTATTTTTTTCTCAGTTAGGGTACTCTGACATTAGTGGTGTTGATGTCATGGGGCATGAAGGAGGGCCACTATTAGCTTGGCATGCTAATTTGCAAGTCTTTGTCTTTATTTAGTCAGAGAATTGGATTCATGTAGCAATTAGAGATAGCTTTAATGCAATAGTTTTCATCACTTTCATCTATGAACTCTGACATAGCCGTAATAACCTTGAACTGCAGAACAATCAACCACAGTCATTGGATCAGAACCAATCAAAGAAATGACCATGAGGTAGGAAGACTTGAGCAAGCCAACCTCCTAACTGATATATAACAAAAAGCACGAACGAAACATATGCAAACAATGTGGTCATAGCAATCACCAAGCGGAAATCTAGCTTATGCTATTAATATGCCTAAAACACGTGATTACACATCATTTGTCTATGAGCATAACAATTGGCATGCTTGGCACTTATATAAACAAATATGTATCTCCTCTTCAGACCATCTACATTACACTTATTGAAACTTTGCATGAGAACTAACTTAATCATTAGAGCATGTTGTAGACCACTTCCGTCGTGTGCTATTGACTTTGTTGTGTACACAAGCCATCTCTTAGCCACTTCCCACGCTACCAGTTAGCCTTTCTCGTAAGGAGAGTTTCATTTGGTATAGTCTATGTCTTTCCCAGCCACCTCATGTCTTGATGTTCTTATTTGAACTTTGCTTGTGCCCTATCACCTAACGAGCATTGTTGTTGTGAGAGGGCCTGGGATGAACACCATAGAGATCAAATGGCATAAGAAGTTCGTAGGATTAATGTTGAGCTTCAACATGATGCACTAGTTGAGCAGGTTTGCCAGCTGTGGGAAGAGTTGGTTGCCAGCCTAACCATCAACACTAGTTGAAGAGGAATTGCATTTTAACTTGACAAATGAATATGCTACCTTCCTACAACTGGCAAACAGAAAAGTATTGAGTCTCATTTAGCTATTTGCAAAGTGTTGTAAGGGTTTTGACAAACTATCTATTTCAAACCTATATGCTTCACATTGGTCACATGCTTTGCTCTCACTTAATAATTTTTCTACTAGGATATTCAAATCATTATTTTCTTTTTCTAGTTGACTGATTTTCTTAACCAGATTTTCTTTTTCAACTCTAGCTTGCTTTAATTTAGTTTTGGCTTTTAGTAATGAATCATACAATTCAATGCATACATCATCAATTTCTTCATCACTTCCATTATCATCAAAAGATATATACTCATCATAAGGATTAGGTTAAAAGACAGACTCATTACCAAATATCTCATTGTCGTCATCCAGTTTTGCCATAAGACAAAGAAAGGCTTCTTTCTCTTTCACTTCATCTTCTGAATCAATTTGCTTATCTTTCCAAATAGCTAGATCAGCTTTATTGTAGGACAATTTTCTTTTTCCCAAAACAAGTAGGTATAGTGCTGACACCAGAGTTTCCTTGATCAGTTTTATTCTGATTTCTTCTTTTTGGTGGTATAGCCTTTCTCCTTTCTACTCTTCTTTTCTCTGAGAATCCTTTGCAACTTTTTGCTTAGGAAAGCCATATCTTCCTTTTCATTTATATTTGCCTAACTTTGTGATTCTTCTTCATTTGATTCAACTGTCTTTGTAGCTTTTAGTGATAGAGTTCTCTTTTTGTTATCACTATTTTTCTTATATGTTTTTAGCTCTAGTTCATGCTTATCTAGATTCTTATAGAGCTCCTAAATTGTTGGCATCTCCATCTTTAGTGATTCTTTGAGGGCATTCACCATTGGTTGCCATTCTTCAGTAAGAGATCTTAGAGCTTTATGCACTAAATCTGCATTTTCAAATATTCTTCCAAGCAACATCAAATGGTTAGTTATGACAGTGAATCTTTGGATAAGGTCTCTAATTGATTCACCTTTCTCCATCTTAAACATTTCATATTCAGACACTAACACATGCACTTTAGATGCCTTAACTTGTGTAATTCCTACATGTGCTATTTGGAAAGTATCCCAAATCTGTGTAGTAGTGATATAGTTTGAAATCCTCTCATATTCATTAGGGGATAGAGAGTTGGAGATGATCCATTTGACCTTAGAGGCAATGAGGTGTCTCTTCCTCTCCTTTTTAGTCCATAGTGACTTAGGTTTAGGATTTACAACTCCATTAATTAATGTTTTAGGTGGATTATATCCATCCTCTTCAATTTCCCACATGTTTATATCAATTGCTTCAATAAAGTCTCTGATTTTTTGCTTCTAGTAGGTATAGTGATATCCATTAAAACTAGGGAGTTTATATAAAAAAGGACATTTAGGCAACAATGTAAACCTAGAATTCATTTTCTCTTTGAAAATAAGAGAGTATCAAGAGCCAGAAGCTCTGATACTAACTGTTGGTCCCAAAAAATGTCAAGAATAAAATCGATCTTGCCTTTTTTTATGTTGGTAAAATTTATATACTTTCTTTTGAAATAAGTTTGGATTCTTTCTTGATTTGCAAAGCAGAAATCTTCAAATAAAAATTGTCTTTTGATTAGAATTAGGAAGCTATTTGGATAATCATAATTTTAATTGGAATAACTAATTAAATTGATATAGATTTGACAATCAACAAGACAATCAAATTAGTTTATATGAGAATGTAGTTTAAATAATTAATTTGGCAGCAATTAACATGATTATATGAGACACTGTAAAGAATAATAAAGACACTATAAAGAAACAATAAAGACACTCTAATTTTTAAAGTGATTCAACTTTAATTGAAAATCACAGTTAAAGTCTACGTCCACTAGATTAATCCTTAACTGGATGACCTTTTTATTAACTACAATAGGATTTTAACTAGGCTCCTAAATAGCCAGTTCATATAACAAGATTTACATTGGACTCTTGTAAAATCTATTACACAAGAATTAAACTAGGGTCTTGCTAACCTAGATACAACAATTCTTCTATCTCAACAGACTATGATTAACCTTATGTTATGTATAAAAATTGGCCTTGAGAAGTCATAGATGACCCGAGGCTAGCTTGCCCTTTGCCACGTCAAGGGCACTCAGTGAGCCGTGCTATGCCCACCAAAAAGCAACATAGCAAAGTTCTTCCGGCACCATCCCGTGAAGTAAGCTCTCGCCTCGTGAGGTAGTGACCCTCGCCTCACAAGGCAGTGACTCAGCGATCCAGCGAGAAGGTCACAAGACCAACCTGTCCAGTAGTCGACTGTCCTGCTTAAGCTTGCCATCCCACTGCAGTAGCCTTGGGCTCAGCGATTCCTTGGATGACCCTAAGTTGGAAACTCTCACTCCAGATGTTCAGCCCTTCGCTCGATCTAGCAACGATGTAATGTCAGACGTCGATAGGTTCAGGCCTACCGACAGCTTAGGGAGACCACCCTGCAGCCTACATTCTGCAATGGCTAGTTTGTAGTCTTTTACTGTCTTTTCTCATTTATACCTCGATGTAACATAATTGTAGTTTGTAATTAGTGAATGTAACTACTCCTTCCTCTATAAATAGGATTGCCTTGTGTTGACGTCGGAATTTGGTTATGTCCCAAAATTTGGCCAACAGGAGATTCTTCGGGATCCCAGGCCTGTTCTAGGTTTATAGATGAGAAAAAAATGATATAGATCAAATAGATGGTAGAAAAATTGTAAGGGGAGACACTTGATTTTTACGTGGTTCGGCCAAATCCAGATTTTTCTGGATCCTACGTCCATGGTAGAGATTTCATTACTGTAACTTATCAGAGTTTCTGCTCACCCAGCCCCTCCCCTTGCTGATAATGCCATCCTATTTATAGAGGAAGGATGAGCTTTAAGCATTAATTACCAGCTACAGTTGTGTTACATCAGATACATAAGAAAAGACAATGAAAAGACCACATTCCAACTGTAGGCTGTAGAAGTAGGCTTCTCGGGCCAACTTTGCAAGTTTATAGTTGTTATCGTATCAGGCAAGATATTCTGTTGTCTTAATCAAGAGTTCCTTACCTTGAAAAGCCGTGAGGGTCGTCGTAGAGGGGGAAGCGAGTACAAGAAGAGTGATTGACTATTGGGTTGACCCTTGAGCTCTTACCACTGAGTCGCATTGTCACAGGGGCATGGTTCTCCACAACGTACCCCTTGCATTCGTCGTTTCCATGGTGACGAGTGAAGCAGGGTTTTGGCATTTGTCTTCGTCTGCTGTTGCTACTTGTTTTCTTGGGCAAAGCTTCCTGATAGCTCCTTGCTGGTCGTGAGAACTGGTCATCGTCTCTTCAGGGGCTCGTCTTCATGAGGCCCATTTTTAGTATACAACATAAGCCCCCCAACTCCTATCATGCAAAGCGATGTGGGAGTTTGAGGGTCCTCTTCTTTTCTTAACAAGTCAAAGTTGCCTCTTTTTCATTGCTAGCATTTCACTTCCCTAGAGCACTTACTCGATAATCATAGGTGTGCCGAACCGTTTCTGAGGTTATTAATGTGGATGGTTGGGGGGTTGAATCTGAACACTTTATCATGACATATCAAGCCCTATAAAAAGGGGAGGAATTTGTTGTTTCAGTCATTCCTGAGTTGAAACATGGAGTGTCCTGACAAGCCTCCATTGAAGTTTTCCCCCTATTCTGAGGTGTGTATGGTCTGCTGCATACGTGATTCAGAAGAATCGTTTTCCCCGGTGATGTGGGAGGATCTTATGTGGATCCTGGATTACGTCCTTCTGGCTCTGCCATGAGGCGATTCTTCGGTCGGCTGTGCCTCCAAGCGCTTTCTAATCCGATTAGGTGGTTGAGGAAACAGGAATGCAGCACTACTACCAGTGATCAATTGGAAGAAGAACGATTGTAGTGCGCCGATCTGGCTTCCTCTTTCTCTCTCTCATTTTTTTTGTGTGCTTCTTTTGCTCCTCAACTAGCTTGTACTTTAGGGTTCCCATTGTACTTTCCCTTACTTTGTATTCAGAGCTTTCTGATGTAAAACGTGCCTCACTGAGGTCTTTTAATGAATAAAATTGCCTTATTTCCACTTTGCATTTGATTTTACCGATTTGGTTGGCTCGTGTGTACCTGCAAAATGGAGTTTAGGCATAAACATATTCAGTCACAAGTGAGCTATGACTTACACTGTGTGATCTTAGCGAGATTAACATGCATGAAAGTTGTAACTTTTCTTTAATTGCATGAGAGCTGTGAAGTTGAGAAGAGTGAGCGATCTTGTGCTTAATGGTGTGCATGAAAGCTGTGACTTTATGGGGTAGCCGATCTTGTGGTCGGTGTGATCTTGTGCCCAAAGGGGTGACCGATCTTGTGGTCGGGACGATCTTGTGCCCAAAGGAGTGACCGATCTTGTGGTCGAGGCGATCTTGTGCCCAAGAGGTATATTTTACAGCGTCCCCTGTGCCTCAGCGAGCCCGAAGCTCAACTGGTGAGCCATTTTTAAGCGTCTCCACGCCTCAATGAGCACGTCTGCTACGCTGGCCAGTCAGCAAGCCCACAGCTCAACTGACTGGGTGAGTTTACTTTAAAGCATCTCCACGCCCCAATGAGCACGTCTGCTATGCCGGCCAGCCAGGAAGCCCACAGCTCAACTGACTGGGTGAGTTTATTTTAAAGCGTCTCCACGCCTCAGCGAGCCTGTAGCTCAACTGACTGTGTGAGTCGTCAATTCATCTCCGGATTAAGCTCCAGGGGATGGTCTTAAGTAATAAATCAAAGTGCTTTTGCCTTTCATATAACTCACGACGGATCGACAATGTGCGAGTGGCAGATGTTGTTATCCTACCAAAAGGAAATTTTACATTAGTACACAAGTTTAGGAGGCATTAACATAACTTACAAATAATCATAGAAGGTTTTTAGAAAATCGTCCTAATAGTAGGGGATCGCTCTCGTTCAGCCTCATGGTAGTGGGACTCGTGTTAATGCTTGGAAGGCCGCACGATGTAGTTATGTAGGCATCCTCTCTTAATGAGATCTTCAATAGTGTCTCGCAGTGCCCAACATTCTGAGGTGATATGCCCGAACTCGTTGTGATATGCATAGAATTTTCCTCGGTTGATTCTAGATTTGCCAGGCGTTTTCAAGGGCGGAGGCTGTCTGAAGTCTTCCTTGCCCTTTTCCATTGTGAAGATTTTGTCTTGAGCATCTGACAAGATGCTATAAGTGCTGTGGCGGGCCTGAAATGAGGGCCCTTCATCTTTTCCCTTCTTCACAGATCGAGGCTCGGGGTTGTCGTTCCCGCTCCCACGGTTGCTCTTTTTCTTGTTTGATGCTGAACTACCCGTCTCGAGGCTTCGTGGGCCGAAGGTTTTGTCCCATCTGACTTGTTTCATGGCCCATTCATAAAATTCTCCCAAGCCACTCACTGGGTATTTATACAGGCTTTTAAATAGTTTCCCATCCCTATAGAGTCCCACGGAGATGGTAGTTAGAATGGCTTCATCCGAGGTCTTCTCGACATTGTTGACCTCACGCCTAAAGCGAGTAAGATAATCCTTCAGCGCTTCTTGACTACCTTGGAAAATGGTAGCAAGATGGCACGGGGGCGCAAGTCACCTTCTTAGTGACTGATACTGGTTGAGAAATCTTTTCTGGCACTCTCCCTAGTTGTGAATGCTGCGAGCCAGGAGGCTCTTGAACCACGCACGAGAAACTTCCCCCAAGGTGGCCAGGAAAACATGGTATTTGACCGAAGGGCTACAAGCTTGAAGGTCCATCTGGATGTTAAACAAATCCAGATGGTTGTATGGGTCGCTGTCTCTGTCATACAATGGGATGGCAAGGATTTTTAACTTGTATGGTAGAGTCTCCTTCATAATCTCCTCAGAGAAAGGAGTTTGCTCTCCAAGACATTCCCTGTCATTTTGAGCTCGGGGGCACTCCTCCAAATGTTTGACTCTTCAGAGGAGACCTTCCACCATAGCATCTAAGCCCCCGAGTCCATGACCAGGGACTTGCTGATTTGCTCCATCGTCCTGACTGCCCGAACAGCAATACGGCTCCTATTCCCAATTTATTTCACTGGATCGTTCTGCCTCAGGCATGACAGGATTAGCCCGCGCACGCACACTTTGGGTTTGGGCCTGTACCAACACCGAGACTATTTTAGTCAATTCTCCCATCATGTGCTCAAGCCTCTTTTGACGCTGGAGACAAGCCTGTGGCTCTTCAATGCTGTTAGTAGCGAGAGCTGGTTGCACCGGACCGGCCTGAGGGAGGTCAGCAACTGCCCTTGTCACAGGGGTGGTGGATGAACTTGTCGTCAAAACATGGCCATCTGGGGTCTGGCGTCATGCGCTCGAAGCCCTAGTGACTCTTCCTTTGGCCATGACAATGAGAAACCAACTAGAACATGTGAGATCCCCACAGATGGCGCCAAAATATTGATGTCGAAATTTGGTTATGTCCCAAAATCTGGCCAATGGGAGATTCTTCGGGATCCCAGGCTTGTTCTGGGTATACAGATGAGGAAAAAATGATATAGATCAAATAGATGGTAGAAAGATTGTAAGGGGAGACACTCGATTTTTACGTGGTTTGGCCAAATCTAGATTTTTCTGGATCCTACATCCATGGTAGAGATTTCATTACAGTAACTTATTAGAGTTTCTGCTCACCCGGCCCCTCCCCTTGCTAATAATGCCATCTTATTTATAGAGGAAGGATGAGCTTTGAGCATTAATTACCAGCAACAGTTGTGTTACAACAGATAAATAAGAAAAGACAATGAAAAGACCACATTCTAACTGTTGGCTGTGGAAGTAGGCTTCTTGGGCCGACTTTATAGGTTTATAGCTGTTACTGTATCAAGCAAGATATTCTATTGTCTCAATCGAGAGTTCCTTGCCTTGAGAAGCCATGAGGGTCGTTGTAGTGGGGGAAGTGAGTGCAAGAAGAGTGATTGACTGTTGGGTCGACCCTCGAGCTCTTACCACTGAGTTGCTTTGTCGTAGGGGCGTGGTTCTCCGCAATGTACCCCTTGTATTCGTAGTTTCCATGGCAACGAGTGAAGCAGGGTTTTGGCGTTTGTCTTCGTCTACTGCTACTTCTTGTTTTCTTGGGCAAAGCTTTCCGATAGCTCCTTGCTGGGTCGTGAGAACTGGTCATCGTCTCTTTGGGGGCTCATCTTTGCGAGGCCCATTTTTAGTATACAACACCTTGTTAGAAGGGGAAGGGGCCAAGTCCTGTAAGTAGAAACTTTGCTAAAATCACTTTTCAAGCACATTAATAAAATCGCCACCGTGGACATAGGGTCCAGTACCGTCTGGATTTAGCCGAACCACACTAAACTCTCTGCCTCCTCCTCCCTTCTTCCTTTCGACCCTTCTTCTTCTGTGCTTTGAAAGTAGTATTGGATCCCTGAACCTCCTCCCATTGGCCAGAATCTAGAGCTCTCCGCACGAGCCAGATTTCACTGCCAACATTTTGGCACCGTCTGTGGGGACCATCTGCTCTCTGAAGTCTCCATGCATCCTAATAATGGCCAGAGGACGAACAACTCAGAGTTCTACCATTCTAGTTTCCCAGTAGCACACTACTGCACCTGAAACTTAAGAGGCTTAGACGCCCAATCATTCTTGATCAGCACTCAAAAACACAATCAGGGAGTTGGCTGAAACTGAAAGGTGCTTGCTCAGGCACAAGCACAAAATGCTCAAAGACAAGATATTGGGAGTGTCCATCGGCTGGAGGGCTAGAGTGTTGAGCTCCAAGTTGTTCTTCCTCTGGCCATCGTTAGGCTATGATGAAAACTTCAGAGAGTAGATGGTCCCTATAGACGGTGCCAAAATATTGACGGTGAAATTTAGTTCGTGAGAGAGACCCAAACCTCAGCCAATGGGGAGGAGTTCAGGGATCTAATACTACTTCCGAAGTGCAAAAGAAGATATACCGAGAGGAAGAATGAATGGAGAGGCAGCGAGTTTAACGTGGTTCGGCCAAATCTGGACGGTACTGGACCCTATCTCCACGACGAAGATTTTATTGAGAAATAACTTTAGCAAATTTTTTGCTTACAAAGTTGGCCTCTCCTTGTCCCTCTTCTAACAATGCAATCCTATTTATAGAGGAAGGAGGAGTTACATGCATTTATTATAAGCTACAGTTGTGTTACATCAAGCTATAAATGGAAAAGCCAATAAGGAGGCTACAATCTGGCTACTACAGAACGTAGGCTGCAGGGTGGGCCCCCCTCTGGTCAAGTGTAGATTGAGCCTGTCGGCGTCTATTGCTTGATGCTATTGCGTCAAGCGAGGCACTGGGCACCCTAAACGGGAATTCTTGTCACAAGGGCGTCACGGGAACCGCTGTTGCGAGATAACAGGTTCAAGCGGGGTGATCAACTATTTGGCGAGTGAGTCTTGTGACCTTCTCGCGGGATCACTGGGTCGCTACCTCATGAGGTGAGGGCTTGCTTTGTGGGGTAGTCATAGGACAACTTCTTCATGCCACTTTCTGATGGGCAAAGTGAAGCTCGTCGAGAACCTTTGGCGTGCTTGGGGCCACAAGCTCTCGAGGCCATTTTTGTATATAACACCACCTTTAGTGGTACTTCTACTACCCTAGATACTTTCAATTCTTGAATTAGAACTTACTAAGGCAATGGACTCCCCAGGAATAGACCCATTAAAAGTATTCTTTATAGAATCTTACACACCTTTATAGCCTAAAGTATACCTCAGATAATGAAGCAAGCTTTGTTTTTATAAGTAGTTGAGTACATGTAACTTCATACTCTGAATCCATTTCTGCTACGAAACACTACACAATTATTTGTTCTCATTATTCTTGCATTTTCTTAATATCAACTTTAATTGGATTCAATTATTTTATTTCTTGAAACATTTGTTCAACATCTATGTAATACTAAAGCAAGGTTTTCTCATTTTGTATAGCTCTATATAGTCCAGATAACAAGCCATGAAAATGAAACAAATTTTGTTTGCTGGCATAAAGTGACTCTAGGTATTTCCATAACTATTATACCATAGTATAATGCCCTACTAGATCTTGTACATGATTGATAACACAATATTTCATTCATTTATTTGTCTTTATACTTAGCATTTTAAGGGCCAAAATGATTTACTTCTAGCTATGTTGGTGTGTATTTGTGATTTGGTGCCAATTGCATTCATTTTACAAAATTCTGCATAATTGGCCATTTTGAGCACTTTCTGTATTTTGGCCATAACTCGAGATACACTTATCCAATTTATGTGGTTTTTATCTGGCAGGAAAGCTAAGTGATATATCCACAACTTTCATGAATACTACAAAAGCTGAATCACACAATTGGTCATCCAAAATTGGAGCTCAAGTCAGAATCGGAATGCTGTCTCAGTACTGTCTCGGGCAGCTGACCTCTGTGCATTCAATTAACCATAACTTGAGCTATAGAGGTCCAAATGAGATGAAAAAAGCCCAAATGGAAGCTAACACATAAACCCACAATTCCTATGAAGATTTTTAGACTTGAAAACATCAAATTGGGCGTCAAAATGGAGTTATATTTCATGACAGAAATGCTGATAAAATAGGCTCAGCAAACTGGATTTTTTAAGGCCCCAATTGGCATTCACTTGAGCCCAATTGCACATCTTTTGATCTAGCAAACACCTAGCCAGCTGGAGACACAAAAGAGAGCAAAAAAAGTAGAGAAAGCAGTCAGCAAAATGGATAGCATGCAGAAGAGTGACAGAGCAGCAACTAGCTACACCATCATTGCCTACTCCCTACTAGCAGCTGCCTTCTCCTTTTACCCAGGCAAAGCCATTTAGTCTGAGTCCTTTTGCTTCAGTTTTTCATTCAGTTTTTAGTGTATTTTAGGGTAGTTTTCATGGAGGTAGAGAGAAAGATTTTTCTCCCCTCTTTTTTGTATTTTTCAGCCTCTATGGAAGGCTAACTTTGTAACCATCCAAGGGTTGACACTTGAAGATTAATGCTGAGATTCTGGTATCATTTTTCCATTCATTTGTTTAGTATTTCTCATCCTTTCCTCTTTGTTTTTATTGTGATATATGAGTTGAATGGATATATTTAATTTAGATATTAATATGGTTATTTAGATCTTGATAATCACCTTTAGAAGAGGATAGGAAAATCAAGCAATGCATTGAGATTTCATGGATAGTTTGTGGTTGAGTTCTGATTAGACTCATTAATCATTTTCAAGGATTCTTGTTTGTGATTTTAAGCCATAGAGATGATTAACAATTGAATGAACATTTAGCAATCAAGAAAGCAATAATCTCAAGTTGATTCCCTTGGCTAGTTGCTTGTTATTTGTTGTGTTTTTGTTTCTATTTTGTTAGTATAATTGTAGCTTAGTTTTCTGCCAACCCCCCCCATTTACAGCTCCTAATTGATTATTGATATCCAAAAATGATCTTTGGATTTGACCCGGTGTTGCTCTATGCTACAAGTAGAGTAGTGCAATCCAATTTTATAAATTTCTAATTTGATTAGCAGCAACAAACTGAACTTATCAAATTTTGGCACCGTTGTTAGGCATCATTTTGATCCTATCAATCATATTAAGAGTATTTTTATATACTAACATCACTAACATTTTGTTGCTGTAGCTGTTCTGTCTTTATTCTATTTCTATCCCTTATTTTCTGTTTTTGTTTTTCATTTTTTTAGTAGCACTATTTATTACAGACCACCACCTTGGAATGAGCTAAAATTTGGTGAACATATAGAAGATATTGTGCTGATGGGAAGTCATCAGCTATGCTGATGAGTTGCCACCTATTTTGGCCAAATTCCATTGTTTAGACCACTTTTTAAATTTTTTAAGATTTTTTATTTAATTTTTTGGTCCCTTTTAGTGGTAGTTTTTGAGTGGTGGTGGTCTTGCAATTTTTAAAAATGTGTAGATAGTTGCTATTTTGAGTGATTTTAGCTTTAGTTGTTGTGTTATAGTGTTTTCAGTATTGTTTCATTGTTTTAGCCTATTTTGAGTAGTGAATGTGTAGTGTAGTATCTTTTGCTGCATATCTTGCATTTTTGCATCCTACATGTGCATTTCTACATCTTGCATGTATTTTTGCATTCTGCATGTTGCATGTTGTGTTGTAGTGTTTTCTGGTTTCCTATCATTTTTTTTCAGCCTTTTATGTGTAGTGTTTGCATAGTATTTGATTACTAGACCTTCTTCCTTTCATGATCATTGCAATTGGTTCTGAATTTGCTTAGAAAGATTAGGAGAAGTCTAGTTAATAAGTTTGAAAAAAAAAGAGAAATTTGGTTCTGTAAGGATGGAGCATAGGCGTAATGAGTTAGCCTCCTTGGTGAGACAATGGACAATACTTGCATACGGACCTGCCCTATTTCAGCCAACTGAGTCTTGTCCAATATTTCATCAAGAGGAGAATTTTTACCAAGCTCATCCTGCTTGCCATCCAGTAGACCCAACTGCTGCAGCAAACAATTTTCCTGGTGAACATCACTTTCAACAGTAGCAACAATTTTATGAACCTGGATGGATGGATTATGGATCCCAAGCTGTTGCAAAAGTCAATTTTCCTAGTGAACATCCATATGAGCAGCAGCAGTAGCAAATTTATGATCCTGGCTAGTTGGACTATCCTGATGCACCATATGAGATCGGTTCTGACCAATTTCAGCGGTAACAATTTTATGATCCTTCCACTGATGCATATGACCATGGGCGTATGGACTATTCCAATCTGCAATGTGACAACAATCCCGGTCAACATCAGTAGCAGCAACAACCCTCTATGCATGAACAAGATCCTACAGTAACTATTCAACCTGAACCTACATTGGAGGACTTGATTAAGCAATTGGCAACCAATACCAATCAGTTTCAGCAAAGAACATAAACCACCATGCAAAACTTGCAAAATCAAATTGGAAAATTGATTTCTTCTCAAGTTAGTTGCAAAAATAGGGTCCTAGCCAGATCTTGCATGATGATGAGCAATTTGACCCTCAACCAACAAAAGTTGAAGCTAAATCCAGTGCAAACCAGATGGAGTTAGTTGCTGAATCAATTCAAAACACTTATGATAAGCTTCATACAGAAATTCCTAATTTGGTTGAAAATTCTATCCCTTCCTAAACAGTTAACCATCCTTTAGAATAGCAGCATATGATTTCTAAATCACATGCCATTGATATGCATAATAATGAATTTTCTGATTTGGTTAAGTGTGATATGCATGTTGATGATGTATATGATAATATGCTTCCTGAATTCCCAGAAATTATAGGATTCCAAGATGTTAATTGTTTTGGATGTTCTGCATGTTGTGATAAGAATAGAAAATGTGCTGCATGTGCTAAAATTTTTGCATATATAACATGTGATCTTTCATGCCCTGAAAATTCTGCACATATGGGAAATAATGCTACATGTTCTGAGTTCCTTCATTCCTTGGGAAATAATGATGCTGTTTTGAAAGAATTTGCTAAGCTTGCAGGTGATGTTGCAGTCCTTTCAGTTGAATCCATCCTTTCCATGCAGTAGCCACCAAGATTTTCAACCAATGGAAGCCAAGAGCAAGCGTCAAAAGAAGAAGATGTTAAACCAGCAAAAGGAGTAGATGCAGAAGAGGAGTTGGCGCCAATAGCAAAAGAAAAACCAGAAAAAGAAGGGAAGTTGGAAAAAGAAAAAGAAGGAGAATTAGAAGAAACCAACCTTGAACCTAAGATTGCTAGTGCTGCTCTTCCATTTCCTGCTCCTCCACTTCCCAAGAGAGAACAAAAGGAGATAAGGGTCGGGGAAGACATGTCCATTATTATCCAAAGAGAGTTTCCCCACACTTCCAAGGAAGCAAAATTTTATGTTTTGCAAAGGCCTCTACTGGAATTAGCTAAAACAACAATGAACATTCATGATGGCACATTTAGCATTGATTGGGATGGAATAATAATGAGTTTTAATATCCTTCAAGCCATGAAAT
>JANHAO010013674.1:0-15728 GCA_026873985.1 Saraca asoca
TTATACTTTGCTTATTATTTGTCTACTGCTTTTACATTAGACTTTTCTATTCTTTTTGCTATTCTTATTTGATTTAGGCATCTTACAATTGCAAACATCTGGTAATTAATACACAAGATCCCTTTGGGACACGACCAATATTCACTGGATTCTACTATAACTACGTCGTGCGCTTGCAGAGTAAAATAATTATAGATCAAGTTGCCAAGGAAATTAGATGGGAAGAAATATTTGGCCTAAAAGAGTTCAATAGAAAGACAAGGTGAACAACTCTAGCCATGATAAGAAAAGAGTCAATAGCAAAAACTATCAAGAGAGCCAAAAAATTAGCTCTAAAAGCTAAGTTGCAAAGAAGGCTAAAGGTGAGCGACCTCAGTATCAAAGTTGTCATAGCAGCTATAGCATCCTATCCGATTCTCAAGATAGGATATTCACGACAAAGAAAGAAAGGGAGGACTTTGGAAAATTGGATTTATGAGGACTCCCTACAAATTCAGAAAGAAAAGCAAATTCTATTCCTACCATAATGACGTTGGCCATAACACTTCAAGGATGCTTCTCGCTTAGAGACATAATTGAAGATTTTATCAAAAGAGGTCACCTGAGAGATTATGTGGTGCGACCTTCAGGGCAACGAGCTCAGTAGCCCAAGAAATAGCAATAGCGATTTCCTAGTCGAAAGAAGGGACCCTCAGTGAGGACCATATCACCATTCATGGTGGGCCCCATGTTGCTAGAACTTCAAAAAGGTCACACGTGTGATATGTGTGAAAGGAAAAACATGTCTTGCTTACAACGTATGATGAATCTGAAAGACCTGTGAAGAAGACCAGGACGAGCTCTAACTGCATCATGTTTACTAATGAAGACACTTGAGGAATACATTCTTCACATAATGACACGCTAGTTATTCGAGTCAAGATTAGTAATGCTAAGCTATGGAGAATTACGGTTGACACTGGTAGCTCAATGAATGTAATGTATAGGCAATGTTTTGACCAAATGGGCATAAACTTTGACCAGCAAAGCCTTCCCAAGAACTACTTTTTAGCTTCATAGGGGATGCAATAACACCTGTAGGACAAATCAAACTCCCAATTACCCTTAAGGATTTAGTTTGTCAAGCTACTATCTTGGCCAACTTTCTGATTATCGATTGTCCCTTAGCATATAATGTAGTATTGGGGTGACTAACAAAGAATGACTTAGATATGGTTGTATCAACTAGAACACTAACTACCAAATTCCTAATCCCCAACAGAGTTAGATGTGTGCAAGGAGAACAATAAGTGGCTCAACACTACTATAAAGATGCAGTTGAAATAGGGGTAAAAGGAAAAAAGATTGATGTGGTCTCTGGAGGAATGTCATGACCTACGAGCACAACTAGGGTCAACCATGACTTAGACCCTCATGAAGTGGATATTGATAAAATGACTGGTTTGGTAGAAGGACTCGAAGATATTCAAGTCAATGAGGCCGATACCAAAAGATACCTCAAGCTAGGAAAGAATCTATCCCTAGACATGAAGGTGGAGCTAACTCATTTTCTTAAAGCAAACCTAGATGTCTTTGCCTAGAATCATGAAGACATGATTGGAATTGACCCAAAGATCATGTTGTATAAGTTGAATATTGATCCTCACTATATGCCAGTTTGTCAGAACTAAAAACTGATGACTGTTAAATGTTATGCTTTTTTAAAAGAAGAAATGGATAAACTTTTAGCCAACAAGTTTATCCGGGGAGCCCATTCCCTAACCTGGGTAGCCAATCTTGTGTTAGTGAAGAAAAAGAATAGGAAGTGGAGAACTTGTGTTGACTTCATCGACCTCAATAAAGCATGTCTTAAGGATAGCTTCCCTTTTCCCATAATTGATTAGCTTGTAGATGCAATAGCTAGTCATTAACTTTTTAGCTTCATAGATGCTTATTCAAGCTATAATCAAATTCCCATACACCTGCAAGATAAGGAACATACCTTATTCATCACTGACCGTGGTCTATACTACTATAAAATCATGCCTTTCGGGTTGAAAAATGTAGGAGCAACCTACCAGTGGTTAGTTAAATGATGATCAAAAGACAAATTGGAAAAATCATGGAAGTGTATGTGGACAATATGCTAGTAAAGTTTGAACAAGTCATTAACCATGTATGCAATCTGGGAGAAATGTCCCAAGTCCTGAGGAAGTACTGGTTGAAGTTGAATCTACACAAATGTGCATTTGGAATGTCTTCAGGGAAATTCATCAGATTTATGGTGAACAATAAGGGAATTGAAGCAAACTTTGAGAAAATCAAGGCTCTCATCGATATGAGATCTCCTACTAGAGTCAAGGACGTGTAGAGCTTAAATGGCCAAGTCATGGTGCTAAGTAAATTTATCACTAAGGCGACAGATAAATATATTGCTTTCTTCAATGTCTTGAAGCAGGCAAGAAAGTTTGAATGGACACAACAATGTGAGGTTGCCTTCCAGTAACTCAAGCAATACCTCAGGCAAGCTCCTCTTTTGTCTAAACTAAAGGAGGGTAAGAAGCTAGTCATCTATTTAGGAGTATCCCAGTACGCTCTTAGTGTGGCTTTAATGCAAGAAGAAAGTAGGGCTCAGTTTTCCATTTATTACATAAGTAAAAGGTTACTGGATTCTGAAACAAGGTACTCGCCTATAGAAAAGCTCATATATTACCTTGTAATTGTGTCAAGGAAACTGCAACCTTACTTCTAGGCTCATAGCATAAAAGTCTTGACACAGTTCCCACTTACACAAGTCTTGCAAAAAATGGATGCCTCAGGTCATCTACTTAAGTAGGCAATTGAGCTACCTCAATTTGATATTTAATACAAGCTTAGACCAACAATCAAAGGGCAAGCTCTGGCAAACTTTCTTGTAGAATTCATAGGGCTCATACAAGAGGAAGTAGAGGCTTTAGAGGCTCCATATTGGGAACTATATGTTAACAAGTCATTAAATGAACAAAAGGTCGGGGCAAGAGTACTTCTCATTAGTCCAGAGGTGGATAAAATCCTCTGTGCATTAAGATTTGGCTTCCAAGCCACGAACAATGAAGCTAAGTATGAAGTGTTATTGGCAGGACTATGACTAATAAGAAAAATACGAGCTGAAAAATTAAAGATTTTCAGCGATTCACAGCTTATTATCTACCATGTACAGGGAGAATACCAGACTAGAGGATAAAAAATGATCACCTATCTACAAAAAGTCCAGGAATTACTTAGCTCATTTCAGCAATATGAAGTCAATCAAATACCATGAGCTCAAAATGCACATGCTGATGCCTTAGCTCACCAGCTACAACTAAGGACGCTAACTTCATGGGTGTAATTCCAGTAGAATTCTTCTCATCCCCAAGTATAAACATAAAGATGCCCTGATGATAATTGTTGAGAAATAGGATTCCTTGATGAACCCAATCTTGGACTATTTGTAAGATGATAGATTGCCAAAAAATAAGCTTGAGACATGACAATTGCAGGTTGAGCAGCCAGATATTGCATCTATGATAATATGTTGTATGAAAGAGGATTCTCAACTCCACTTCTAAGGTGCATTGATGGCCATAACTGTGACACCATCCTAAGAGAAATCCATACTAGCCATTGTGGAAATCATGTTGGAGGATTGTCTCTAGCTCAACAAGCTCTCCGGCAGGGATTCTATTATACCATAATGAAACAAGATGTTGTTGATCTTGTTAAGAAGTGCGACAAATGCAGAAGTTCGAAAAGATCGCACGAGTTCTGCCAGTTTACCTGTAGTAGATGGTTAGTCCATGGCCCTTTGTGATCTGGGGCATGGATCTGATAGGACCACTCCCTATAACTCGTGGAAATTATAAACATGCAGTGATGGCTATAGATTATTTTACCAAGTGGGAGAAGGCAAAAGAGCTCACAGAGATTTCTTCTACAAAGATTGAGAAATTTGTATAGAATAACATTATTTGTAGATTTGGGGTTCCCTAACAAATCATGACAAATAATAGGACCTAATTCGAGAGCAAGCAGTTTATCAAGTTTAACAATGATCTCAAGATCACAAAAAGCTTCTTGGTTATGGACCATCCATAGGCTAATGGACAAGTCAAAGCTATTAACAAGATCATCAAACAAATCTTGAAGAAAAAGTTGGAGGCCAAAAAGGGAGCATAGGTAAACGAGCTACAAAAAGTGATCTAAGCTTATAGAACCATAGTTCGTAGCACTATAGGAGAAACTCCCTTCTGGATGGTATATGGATCTGAGGCAATGATCCCCATAGAACTCGAAGTAGCATCATAGTGAAAGTTTACTTTTAATCTAGACGATGACAACTAGCTACATGCTATAAATCTTGACCTTATAGAAGAAACAAGAGAAAGAGCTCACCTTAGGGTCATGACCTATCAACAATGGGTCGCGAGGTATTACAATAGAAAGATCAAAGTTTAGTGCTACAAAATTGGTGACCTCATTCTACACCTAATCCTTCCAAGAGCATGCAAAGCTAGCGAGGGGACTTTAGGACTGAACTGGGAAGGCCTGTACCTCATTAAGAAAGTCTTGGGCAATGGAGCCTATCATCTAGAAAACATAGATGGAATGGAATTTTCTCAAGCCTAGAATGTAGAGCACCTACGCCTTTATTACCTATGAATTCTTGTTCACTCTTCCAAACGTGTAAAATCATTTAGAAATTTATGAAAGCACCTTAATTTCTCCTTAAATCATTATGTCTTTACTTTATGCTTATTAATTTCTAAATAGATTTTCAACAAACTATTATATAGGAAGCAAATTAATTTCGTGGATAAAAGATTCATGATTCTATAGAAGCCTATTAGGCTTGGCCAAAGAATCATCATTTACGTCTTAACGGATTTTATGCGACCTATCTGAGCATTTAAAGCACAGCTCTCATGTAACCTAGTCGCTTAATTTGTGTTGGAGGAGTAGCTCTCATGTGACCTAGTTGCTCAATTTGTGCTAGAGGCACAGCTCTCATGCCACCTGCCTGTGTACTTTACTAATGCTAGCTAAAGCGTTGCCTACCTAGACAATTCATTGCAAGCTAAGATGCGACCTACCTGGACAATATATTACTAGTGAGACCTACAGGTATGGCCTATCTAGGCACTACATTGTTAGTTGAGGTGTGATCTACCTGGGCAATGCATTGTTAGTTGAGGTGTGATTTACCTAGGCAATGCATTGTTAGTTGAGGCATGAACTACTTGTGCAATGCATTGTTAGGTGAGGCATGATTTACTGGGCATTTATCCTGATAACAACAATGACATGGTTTGCTAGCCAAGGTTTATTGACCTACTGGGTATTCATTTTAGTAAATCAAGTCATGACTTTTTAACCTGGGTCCAATAATGCTAACTTATGAGTTGTTATTTGTGACCTACTTATTATCTTATTTGATTTTTGTTGGAATCATGATTTACCAGTTAAGGTATTATATGCAACCTATAGGACATGCAGTTGTGAAAAGCCAAAGAGAATCAAGCAAAAATATTACTGGTCTTACTTAACAAAGAGAAAAATGCATCAGAAAACTTAACAATTCGAGATCAAAATAAACCTACAATTATCATAGCCTGCGAAAGGGGATAATCTTCAATAATTGAGCTCGTATGGCCGAAAGGTTAATGTATGGGGCAAGTAAGTTGTCCATTACTTAATCATTGAAGTTGTAACGACCTATAAGCTGCTCTCTTTATGAATAGTAAAAACTTCACCTGTGGGCTACATATCCTCATTAGGAGAAGCAACCTTTGTATCCTTCTCAAAACCTTTGATCATTCCATAGATGTCCCTGTCAAAGAGGGAAAAATCCATCTTAGGATGCTTCTCCCACAAGGTGAACAAAAAGTTTGAAGAAGTTTTTTCTTCTGCCTTCGCAATCAGCACTGCAGTTTCAACCTTTGCACGAGCAGCTTCTTCTTTTGCCAGAGCAACTTCATTTCTAGCCACCTCTCTCTCATTCTCAACAGCTTTAGCTCATCATACAATAACATGCATTGCCACCTTAGCTCGCTACATTTACTGCACCCAACTCACCTTTTACAACCACTAGTTCAATAGCCATCTTATTAAGCTCAAAGGTAAGGTTGGACTTGAAAATCTCATGATTTGCTATTGTTCGTGACAAAGCATCCTTTGCTTCTTTCTTGGTGGCTTCAGCATCTCTCATTGTATCTTTTAGCCTCAACACTTCAGCAATTGTAGTGGCTAGGTCACCTTCAAATTTTTTAATTTTCTTCTTGCCCTCCTCCCAGGCTCGAAGCTCATCCTTCACCTTGATCACTCCTAGTGCACTCTGAAAATATCAAATAAAGTTTGATTATAAAAAGGCAAAAAAACTAAGGTAATAAGACTTAACTTACCAGCAGACGATGTCGAGCTACAAGGCCTATCAATTCATCACTTGAAGACTCCTCCACTTCCAATGCTTTGGCTCTAGTGTAAGGCCCCAGGATTACCTTAGCATTGTCTCAAAGAAAGATAAAGTATTCCCTAGTCTTCGGTCCAAAGATGAAGGGTTGCTCCTCAGCCTTGACTTTGGGTGCCTCTTGCTCCAAAATAGTGGCAATACCCTTCCTTTTATCTATCCTTTGCTTTTTGGTGGAAGGCTCTAATAGGGATGTGATCTCAGCCGCTTCAGTCATCTCAGAAGGAGAAAAGGGAATCAGTACCTATGAAGTCGCTACTACTACAAGTGAAGAAGATTGACTTGTAGGAGCAATAGCAGTAAGAGTCGACAAGGTTGCAATAGCAATAGTAGTAGGAGTCGATGAGTTCTCAAGAGTAGTGGGCTCAATAAGCGAACTACGGGCTCAAGTGGAATGAAGGTTTGGCCTTCCCATTTCTCCAGACCTTTAAAAGCTAGTTGGACTAACTTCCTTAATCTAGTGAGCTCTGATGTCTTTTGTCAGCTCAATATTTAGTGCTGGAGTGAGGTTATGGGAACATAGAAGCTCCTCGTCAAATTTGAAGCATTTCTAAAGTTGCTCATTGTAGAGAAATGAGCTAACACTTCAAGTTCCTCAGCCCCTAATTCTAGTTTCTCCTTACCAGCTCCCTCTGTAAAGTAAAATAATGCCAGATCATTAAAGAGATAAACATTTTCAAGCAAGCTCGTACATTCCCAATTTGCTTACCAAGAGTGAGGACAAAACCAAAGTGGCGAATATGATACAAAGACAGGCAAGAAATGTAAAACCAGAAGGTTCTGTAATTCCCTACATTAGACTTGCCCTTTGCATCACCCTATGGTAAAATTTTCTTGAACTTGGTCTACTGAGCTGAAAGATAATAGAACCTATCCTGGTAAGCTATGCTGTTAATACTATAAAGATGATAAAAAAACCCTTATTGAAGGAGGTGGGAAATTATTCCTAAGATACATAAGGGCCAGGGAAGTAAGCTAAGAATAAGAATTCAGGTTGAGCTGGAATGGGCAACGCTTTAGTTTATTCAGCAGCTCAATAATATAAGGGTAAACTGGGAATCGAAGCCCAACATCAAGGTGTTGGGTACTAATAGTGAGGAACCTAAAGGAGGAAAGGCTGCATGATCATCAGGAGAGGGCGCCATGATACGACAACCCTTGGGACAATGGTACAATTCAACTATGTCCCTAAGCTCATCAAACTTAATAGTTGAGGGATAATGTTTGAACATTACATAAGCTGAAAAACTCAGACCCTAGCTACCTACTGACCCTCAGTTGGGTCAAGATGAGAAATAGGTTCTTCAGTGACCTCACCACACCTGGAGGCCGCTTCATCTACAACATGTACTGGCTCCCCATTGTCAGTTGAAAAGTCAGGCTCAATAGTATTCCCTATCAGGTAACTATGGCATTTATGAGCCATCTACAAGCAAGAAGAAGGGACGGTCAGGTCACTAAAAGCATACAACGCCAAAATATTGAAGAAAATTTCCTATACAAATAAGCCATACAATGCCTTGAGTCACCATACCTAGAACTAAAACCTAGGGAGGCTCAACTAACAAACCTGTTAATTGACTAAACCATGGAAAAATAGATAATTAAAAACCAACAAATCTACGATCCAAAAATCAACAAATGGACTCTCCAATAACCAACAAACATGCATTCTCAAATCAAACAAATGAAATACCAGAAGCCCATATAGCAAAAGCATTCATAAAAATAGAGACTTAGAATCCAAGAAAACTTATCGTAATAGAGGAATGAGATAGATTCTAAGGAGAGAATGTTGAAGCAAAATTGATTTCCAAAAGCCTGAAATCTAAAGAATACTGTTGCAAACTTGATGAAATAGGAACATAGGGAATGGCAATGACTATTCGAAAAAGGAAGGCAGAGCAACAATTTTTGAAAAGAAAGAGAGGAAAAAGGGTCTTTCTAATATTATCTAATTCCACAGCCTTACCATTAGATCTGAAGACCGATCAGTTGCTCCTAATCCAACAACCCAGTAAGAAACACATGCCGGTCAGTGCCACGCTGACAGTTATAAAGACATGCGTGCATTAAATGCATAATGATGGTATGGTATGGCATGGATAAAATGATGACATAGTAGTCTAAACGATGGCATAGCACGCCTTTAGCGATCAACTTTTGCCAGTGACAATCAGCTCCCAGTCCACATATCGCACTGAAAGCTGGGGGCTAATGTTATGAGTATTTTTTAGAATCATATAAATGAGCTAGTAAAAGCCCAATAGACAAGTCCAGTGAATAAAGACGCACTCCAATCAGGAACGAGCTCGCTGAAACAAGATGTCAGTTTGCTATCAGTAGGCCTTAGGACACTGATCAGGACTCGGAGTAGCAAATTTAGCTTAACCTCTAGTCCGTAGATCGGAATGCCCTTGCTATAGTTAAACCTAAGAATGGGACCAACTTGCATGGCCAATTTACAAACATCACCTGACTAGAACCCACTTATAATTATTTATTATTATTCTTCCCTTTTTTGGATTACAGTTGTAACACCCCAAACATTATAAATAGGGGTTAAGACCATTGTGAAGGGAAGAGAAGGGAGACAACAAAAACAAAAAACCTCTAAACAACATATTGATACTCTGTAAGCATTTTCCTAGAAATAATACTATTGTGGACGTAGAAGTCAAGGAATGACTTTAGCCTAGCCATGTTAAAAATTCTCTTCGCCTTTACTGTTCTTCCTCTATCCATCTCTCCTTCCCTTTACAAGCAATTTACAGTTTAGGATTGCAAGAACACTCGATTGACTACTGAATCTTGGGGTGAATCAAATTCACACATCAACAAATTTAATAAACACACGTAAGATTTTTTAGTTGCATTTGATATTAATTGATTATAAGTACTTAATCACAAATGATTGTCAATTTTAGGATGTAATTATATAAAATAAAATTATAAAAATTAAATTATAAATTTACTAAAAATATAAATATTAAAACCTCAGTTAATCCATTTATGGAAGACATCAGTAGTTATTAATTAATGATCATTACTTTATGGATTTCAGGTTACATTTTTAACATGTAAAAAGTGGGGGATAAAATTTATAGATATGGTAATAATCGCGGTCAAGTTAATAGTTTCTGATTTTTTTTTTGTTTCTATAATATAACTCAAATTTGATTTATCATTAAAAGATCAATATTTTATTCTTTTCGACTTACATTCAACTCAGGAGAAGTCGTTATTTCGTTAATGTTGCTTTGGTTGATTTAGCTGAATATGCACAATAAACGATAGGTAAAATTATATTGTAGGTTACTATAATTTCATAATTTTTTAAATAGGTACTATATTTTAAAATTTTCTAATTTTATATTTATAATTTATTGTAATTTCTAATTAGATACCTCCCATTAATATTTCATGAAAAATCAATGAAGGGGTTTCTAATTAGAAATTATAACTAATTATAAATACTTAGTTATAAACTTTTAAATTTTAGATACCTATTTCAAAAATCATAAATTTGTAGGACTTATATAAAGTCTGTTAAATATATCATAATGCTTAAAATATAAAATGAGTAATTTTGATTGTCCTAATTTAAAATATTCAATTTTGATGTTCCTAATATTTCAATAGTTTAATTTTAGTCCTCCCATCAAACTTTAATCCAACTATTAATGAGAAAGCTAATACAAAGTCATGTGAATATTTTATCCAATGAGGTATACATTTATCTCCAATTTATGTATATACACTGACTACAATTGTAATCATCTCTTAATATTGCTATAAGCAAATTATATGACAAGAAAGAGTTGGTTAAAATATTTATTATCTAACTTCTAGTCAAATCACTAATATCTAGTTAAAAATAAAATAAAATACAGCCCATCCAAGTCCAAACTATAAATACATAAAATAAATGATTAAAACTCATATCATACACTAATGGCAATATCAGAAATTAAGAAAAATACCTTTAAAATAATGTGCATCATTATAAAAAATGCGCAAATAAAATAACCAAAATGATAATTTGTCCAATAAAACAATAACTTCTCGAATAAAGTACAATACTTTGAATAAAAAGATTCATCAAAATAGCATTCACTTAAGTGTCAAAATGAAAAAAGAAAAGGTATAAAATAAAGTCCTAAGAAAACTAAAATACTTTTATAGTTTAAACTTGAGATGCACATTTGAAAGAATGACGCAATAAAATAAAGTTTATACCTCTTTTTTGCTTTTGCAATCTCATTCTCTCATGCTGTGAAAAAGGAAAATTGGAAGAAGAAGAGTTATAGAGATAAGGAAACAAAGAAAGAGAGCTTAAACCAGAAACATCTACCCCTTCTAAGCAAAAATGGAATAAAGGAATTATGGTACAAATTGGTAAAATTATACTATATACCCCAATAATTTCATGATTTTTCTAAGCAGGTATTTACATTTTAGAAATTTCTAATTGAACAATTTATTTTATATTTTAATTGGGTACCTCACGTTAAACACATCAATATGTTTTCATGGAATGTTAACAATAAACACTTAATTAGAAATTATAATAAATTATAACTATCTAATCAAAAACTTTTAAAATACAAGTACTTGTTCACTACAAAAAATGGCAATATTTAGTGGCAGTTACACAGTCTGTATAGCGGCGGTTTGAATTGCTAGAAAATAGAGCACCATGTCAACATTAGCGGTAGTTACAAGGAACTACTAAAATAATTAAATTTAGTGGTGGTTTTTTAACTGCCATTATTATTTTCTAAAAATTTACAATTTAATTTTGTAGCAGTTAAGTAACTGCTACTATTGTTTTTAAAAAATTTGTGATTTAATTTTGTGGCAGTTATTTAACCATCGTTATTATTTTTAAAAATTTTTTACTAAAAATTTATTGCAGTTGCGTAATTGTTGCTAAATTTTGTTTATATTTTTTAAAAAATTTGAAGCCATTTCTATTCATTCCATTAAATACACTAATTATCTCTGTAAAATAAAAATGCAAACCCATGGTGTAATAAAAATGACATTTATTCAAATGTAACTTGTCTTAACTACATCACAAATCAGAGAAAATAAAATATTCAAATGTACAACCAAAAGTTATAACATTAATTGATTTTTATATTTCAATCGAAAATTGTTTAAAACCAAAAATAAAATAGAAACTAAGAAGACTGGCCAAGATCATTGGCATTTCTATGATTATTCCCTTTGAAAGATCTCATTGTAGCTATGGGTGAAAATTGATCTTTCAAATTAATATCAACACTATCTTGGAAAGAAAAAAACATGTCATAAATTATTGACGTAAAATGGTATATAAACTCTTAAAAAATGTAGATACACATCATATTATGATTCTATCTTGACAATAATGAATAGATCTGCAATAGAGAGCTCAATAATGAATAACTTCCTTAAGCAATAAAGAAAACTACACATAATATCTAAGAAATTTAAAATCAATATTGGAAGCCCAAAACCTAAAACTTCATTTTTAACAGATTTTTATGTATATTTTGTTAGTATAAATGACAGAAACTAATTTCCTTGTCTTCTTTTCCTTTTTTTTACTATAAAGTGAGAAAAGAAGGAGTGGCAATTTCATTATTAACACAGAAAAGCTCATCTCTCAATTGCCTTCACAGAAACCATTTCCATATCCAAAATTGCTATTCCTATAATTACCTTTTCTTCATCTATATAGGCATATTTTATATGGGATGAACATTCAGATAAAAAGTTACCAATTAGGTATGGTGGAAGAACAAGTTAGTTTATTCATTTGTAGAATAGTTTTGGAATAGTTTACAATTTCTTTGACCACCTCCTGGAGGACAATCTTAGCATTAAAGTGAAAGGATTCAGTGTGTTGCTGTAGGTATACGTGTCATTTTGCACTTGGGAACTAGCTTATGTAATTCCTTGTAAACTTCCATATAAATATGTCCTTGCTGAAATCAATATAAGCCAAGGAAATGTTGCTTAGTTTCTTTTGTGTCCTCCAATAACATGTTCTAATTAATGCAACATATGCTTTGCTATAGATATGTATCTGTTCAGAGGTACAGGGAAGCTTCAGACCTCCTTCAATTAGGAGCATGCCTTGAATTGTCCAATGAGCAGGTTGTGTTTTCTAATTCAATGCTTTAAAAGATATGCTTTGTTGTCTTTATTATCTTTGTTGGGCTATACAATAGATGATTGTATCAATTTTTTCCTCAACATGATACTTGCCTAGATCGGTAAAGCTATTTGGGGCTAAAGAAGGCCATGGCTCAGTGCTAGATTATATTGACCACTCACTTTTACTTTAAGAGATTAGTAAACAACTTCAATTGTCATAGTGATTGATGAAGAAGAGAAAAACAAAATATATATTTTCTTCCTTTTTTTATTTTTTTGCATATTGTAGGAGGCATACTCGAACATCAGACAATGGGGTATTTATGTCCTTATTTATAGGTTAGCTTAACTGCACAAATTTTGAAGTAGTGGAGGATTTTTTCCTTGATTCCTTTTTGTATTGTGCATATTGAAAGAAAATATCATAGGGCTTTGGTGTAGAGTTGATTATAACTGTAGTTTGTCACATAGTGGAGCTTTGAACAAGTCTGTATGATGTAAAATGTACTATGGAGGTTTTGCTTGATGATTTGGTCCTATATTTTTGCATCATATAATATGAAGTGTTTTTGAGTTCTATTCTCCTTGCATTTTCATATATGTCCAAGTGTGATGAATTTCATACGAAGTATAATAAAGTAAAACAGAACAAAAACATTTATATTTGAAGTTTCTAAATATATGGAGTTTTTTATGCATATTTTGTTATTATATATGACAAAAACTAATTTCCTTGTCTTCTTTCCCCTTTTTCCGTTACTATAAAGTGAGAAAAGAAGAAGTGGCAGTTTCATTATTAACACAGAAAACCCATCTCTCAATTGTCATCACAAAAACCATTTTCATATCCAAAATTGCTATTCCTGTAACCAGATTACACTTCATAGTACCAAATAGTCATTACAAAATACAAATTACCAAAAGCAAATCCTCACTAACAAATTTAGTAGGTAATATTTTTCAATAACGCATCAACAATCTTAAAAGATATCATATGACAAAGTTGTACCTGTTGATCAGTAGGTGGTTGACTAGACAAATGGGGTGGAATGCACCTGCCCATGGCCTTGATGTAGTATATAATGGATTGCACCTATGCCTGTGTTTTAGTCAATTCCTACTAATTTTGATATAACTTTAATTTAAGCCTATCAAATTCTTCTTGGTTCACAAGATGGGTACCCGATGAACTGTTGGAATGGATGCCACTTCCTCTTTGAGAATTACTCCTAAACACACTTGTGGGACAAACACCTATGCTTAGTCTTCTAACACAACCTAGGTGCACCTTCCCAAATATTTGCCTAAAAGCATCATCTAGAGAAAGTATTGAAAGCTATGTTTGGCCCACTTGGCTCGAGGCTTCTGGGAATTTCTCCTAAGTAAAGAACAAAACATAGGTTATAATATCAACTGATTACTATTTTGAAAGTAATAAAGTTTTCAACAAATCCTCACCCCTATGCTCCTTACCTTATCGTTCACGTATGAGCCATCACTTCTCTTATGGATAGCATCTCACAACTCTACTCATCCAACATAGCCTGTCTCTCCTTCTCCTGTCATTTAAACAAGCAAAAAAATGTATTTCATAAGCAAATCTTAATTGTTTTCACTTAAATTAGATAGCTACAATACCATTTCATCTTTTTTCCATGCAAATGTTTTTGACCTCACAGTGTAAGGAATGGTTTACTTGCTTCTATTGCGTGTATTCTACTTGCACATTTCCTACATAAAAAAAAACTCAATTACACATTCATCCATCAATATAGGGATAGTTAAATTCAATAATTTTTACATTTTAGAATTAAATAAACTACTAATCTTGTGTCTTTGTTTATCTCGAATTAGGACCAAGCCTTTCCACTACTCTCTTGTAATGCCTTTGCACAGTTTTGTTCAATATTTTGTTCCAAAGTCAAGCTAGGGTTAGAATGCTTGTTGCACAAGGCTCCTTTAAAGTCTTACCATTACTTTCCAATTACTTGATTAATAAGCCACTTGGCCATTTCATTGTTTTCAAATTGAAAACACTGTTGCAACAAAAAAAGTTCATTAGTATTAGAATGAAATATGAATTGTAAATACCAAAGTAGCTCTATCGCATACTATCACCAATCTATTGAATACATCATCTTTAATTAAGTCCAGTATGTCCAACCAAGCCTCCTTATCGATGGCATATTTGGTCCTAGCCAAACGACCCATTACCTCTGAAAAAATACCTCCTTCATCTCCTATGGGCTAACCAAGATTGTTTATTCCAACGATTATTTTTTCTCCATCCAAGCTCCAAACTTGATTAACCCGAAGCTTCTTGGCCTTGATCAAACCATCCTTATATGTGAAAAAAGAATACAAAATATTGGTGCAATATTAACTCAAACACATAAGAAAATGATTTATTAAAGTTACCTATCACATTGCATTGCCATCTAATTCTGAGCCTACTCTTCCTAGCACTAGGAGCATCAACATCATGTACATTATGTAGCTCATCATCCATCTTATCACCTGCCAAAGCATCAGGCTGCGTATCCTATGTGGGTAGGGTAAGTTGTATAGGCTGTGCATGTGTGGACTGTGAGGGTCCAATGAGATAGGTGGGTTGAGTGGGCTAAATAGGCTGGGACTATGAGTGTCATATGGAATGTGTAGGTTGGGTAGGCTTGATGGGTTGTGAAGGCTAAGTAAGTTGTGGAGGAGATGGGTAGGTACTAAACATTCCCTATGTACCCCATACTCTTGGACATCTCGACTTAGGTATTTCTGCAAAATAGATTATAAAATAGTCTATACTAGTACATTGTACAAGAATATTAGACTAATTTTAGTCACGTCGAGAAAAATCACAAATCATGCAATTATACATGTAAATTATCAAACTAAGTCTTTCCACCATGAGACAAATCATGATTAATGAAAATTTACAAATTATAAATCTAAATATTTTAACATTAAGAAAAACCACACAAAAAAAAAAAGAAGTATTCTAGAGGAAGCCTATTTTGATGCATCATCATCTTCCTTAACATTGGATACTAGATTAAGGCCTTCCATATGATCATCTTCCTCTTCCCTTGCCAATTGAATATTCCCATCATCATTCTTAAAA
>JANHAO010013675.1:0-15718 GCA_026873985.1 Saraca asoca
AAAAAATAATATAACATGACAAATTTAAATGAATATAGTATATTTTTAAGTAAAGGGTATTTTTGTCAAAAGAATTAATTTTTATCCTATCCAGTATTATATAGTACATCACCAAACATAGTATAGTATTATGTTATACAATACAATATCTTATACAGTGTTATACCAAACACTGTATAGTATTAAAATTTTATCAGGCCTTATATTATCAGGTCTTATCCTATCAGGCCTTATACTATCAGGCCTTATCTTATACAGTGTACCAAACAGGCCCTTAAAGACTAAAATACTATTTTGGTTCCTCATACATATAAGTTTTTTTAATTTAGTTCCTGTTTAATTTTTATACTTAATTTAGTTCTCCAATACTTATGTGGATACTAAATATAACTTCTATAATAAAATTAAGTATCTATTTGGATTAAAACAACATTTTATCCAATGATAAAAAAGAAGAAATTAAAGTAGTAATTTTATATCTTTACTTTTAAATTAAACTCATACTGTGAGTCTAAGTATAGATCGTGCCATGTAAGCATTGGAGGATATCAAATTGGATTTTGGCCTTTTATGTCACCAATTTTGTTAATTAAGTTAAAGATAATAGATAAAGAGACTTGATTGAATTAAATTGAACTTGTCGGAGACCAAATTGAGAATTAAGATTAAATAAAGACCAAATTAAAAAAACTTACATATGTGAGAGACTAAAATAATGATTTGGTCTTTTTTAAATAAAATCATGTGTTAGATTTATAATATACAGGATGTGCTACATAAGTACAAGAGGACACTAAATCAAATTTTGAACTTCTATGTTATCAATTTGTTAATAAGGTTAGAAATAGATGGACAAAAAATTAAATTAATTCAAATTGAATAAAAATAAAATAAGAATCAAATTAAAAAAATTTACATTTGTAAAAGATTAAGTTGATGTTTTAGCCCAACATTATTTACTTTTAAGAATGATTGTAGGTAAGTTTATCTTTAGATCGGCGAAGTTAGTTAATATTCAAGTTATTGTTTTTAAGAAGTATAGAGATTTTATAATGAAACAAAATGATGAATTTTTTTTAAATTTTTTTTGGAGGAGATAATAACATACTTAGGAGTTTTCAAATTGCAAAAAATGATAATGATACACATAGCGTCACTACTAAACAGTTCTTAGTGGTAGTTCAAAGGCAGTGGTTCGGTTGAACCACTGCTAATAACGCATTGGTTGCATAAAAATGTTTTAGCGGTAGTTATTTTTTGATGGTTAATGTAACCATTGCTAAATACTTTTCTTTTTTTGACAGTTTTTATTTAACTGCCGCTAATTAATTTTTTAGCGGTGATTTACTTACGGTGGTTTTTTTAATTGCCGCTAATGACATGACTAAGCTAACTATCCCTGGTTCGATTCCTTTGAAAAGCAAACTGATGACTTGGAATGTAAATTTTAGCGATGATTTTTATAGAATCGCCTTTAAATAAAAATGTTCCGGTGGTTGTTTTTAAAATCGCTGCTAAGGACGAGATTAAAATTTTCCTGCGGTTGTTGTTGAAATCGTCGCTAAGGATGCAGTTAATTCTAAATTATTCAGTCTCCCCTGTTGTCTTCGTGCGCAAACCTTAAGCCCCAACAGAAAACCTCCATTGTCAGAAGGAAGCTTTTTTGGCCACTGCTGATTTTCCTGGGATTCCAACATCAATCAAGCTACTAATTGCAAGGTAATCTCACATATACTATTTTTTATCCCTAGAATTTTGTCATAGCTCATGTATTACACTCTGACTTCTTCGCACTTTTGATTGTTCTCAGTAAATCTTAGGAAGTAATAAAACATTTTTTTTAATTTTACAGGAGCAATTTGTCTTCTCTCTCATTTTGCTTATATGTTTTTTTGTTCTTTTGTTTTCTTTTTTCAAAATTTTTACCTATGAACAACGGAGCAATGACTTTGAATGTTTCTCGCTAGTCTCTCTTTGTGTGCCTGTGTTTTATGGACTTATAATATTGTGGTTCTCTTAATAGTTAGCAGCATGTTGCTTGTGCCTCTTAGCCTCTCTATCTGTTTTTAAAGTTTCCTATGTTAGGCTTATTTGACTGGTCTAGAGCAAGTATTAGTGCAACTTGTGTTGCGCCAATGTACATTCATCATATATCCGATATTGATCTCAAACTAGGATAATGTCTTGAAATGTTGATGCCTAAAATTCTTAAACAGGTAATTAATAAACCAATCTGAAATACGTGAGATTAATTCATAAAATTGGCAAGTTAAACTCAGTTGTGGATTATTGTAATGCAAACAAAATATTAACTATGAATTAGCAGTCTGAGGCTTGTCAAGAAAGGTAAAACATTACAGAACTTAGACAAAAAAGTCAATCTAACCCCAACTAGAGTAGGTGACTAATGAGTGTAATATTTTGCTTTCTTGTTTAAGCTTTCGATTACAATGAGAAATGGTTGAACATAAAACCAGCTATCATACCTATTATGTTCTGCACTTAAAAATAAGCATTTGACATATGCTTAAGTCTAGCATGGTACCAGGTCTTGTTCAAAATAAGAATGCACACAAGCTATGCGTTTGGCATGAAACATAACATCCTACTGACAAAATAAAAATAAAGAACATGAGATTGTATTTTTCCTCTAAGAAAAAAGGAAGATGAGCATTTAGAAGCTATAATCTTTGTCCAATTGTGTTTGAAGTTCCTTGAATTGGTTATGTAATGAAAAATGTCACATTCTTGAGAGTTTAAAATTCCTTGTGGCAAGAAGGGGAAGCAAAGAAAATTCCAATGTGTTGGTGAATGTGAAGGATTGATAGATCCAGATCTAGAAGGAGTCAATTATTATTTATTTCAAAGTTTATCCAATTTATAACTCTCAACGGGAACTTCATAGAGTCAAATGGATGTATATGTATATGACAGGGAAACTCCTTAAATGCTTCCATTGTTCGGAAGACAAACCAAGAATAAGATTTCTCATAGAATTCCATTTTAGTAAACCTATTTAGTATGTGGAGTTCAATGATTTCTTCTATCTAGGTAGATCATTGGTTAGGGAAGGATTTTGGGATGACAAGAGGAATAGATTATCTGTTATTGCTTGCAGGATACTAATCTCAAGTGGTTGGATTGATTTTTTGGTTAGGGATTGTTCTTTTAGAATAAGCATGCAGATTCCTACAATCTGGTCAATTGAGCTCGCCAGAAGCATCACTGGGGAAATTTGGAGTAACAAACTAGTGAATGATGCAAGTTACTTTGACAAAATCTTGTTCCAAAGTTCTAAAAATTTGCAGCTTGGGTTTTTAGGTCTTAAATATGAGTGTACAAAAATTAGCAGGGTGATAAAGTCATGCCGAAAAAGAAGTTTTGGCAAAAATAAAATGGGATTATATCTTTAAGGATACCCATATAACATGAAATTTAACTTGGTAATGGAAAGTTTTAAAAGGAATGGATTAATAGTACTTTTCAATCCACTGTTTTTGGGGAACCAATGCTTGTGGAACCATAAGGAAGATCGAGTCCAATCAAGTTCGAAGCTGAAGGAAATATTATTTCCAAAGCACCACTTAACATCAGCTAAAAAATTGAGTTATTTTGGGATGTGCCTAATAACACAACTCCAAGATCAGATCAGCATATTATGGTTGAAAGAATATATGATGCTCAAACAGGAGGCTTGTGCATGGTGGGATGCTAGTACCTTGATTGGGAAAATAAACAGCTAGCAAATGGTATGGCTTAGGTAGCAGATAGTTAGGAAAGCTATAGCTACTTTTTTTGAGCATCATTGATAAAATTAGTGTGATTGAATGTTGTTATTTTTCTGCTAAGGATAGCAAAAACTTTTCTATGGTTGAGAAGAATTGTTGAAATTGCGAGGAGGTCCCTAATTGAGTATAATGACAATTATTCAGCTAATTGGTGCATAGAATGGCAAGTACCTCTAGCATAATTGTTTTTGTACAAACCAGCATTTTTTTGTTTTTAGCTTGTTTTCCTTGTTCTTTAGGCCCTTGTCAAGCACAAATATCAAGTTACAAGAAATATCAGCTTCTTAGAATTTGAGGGGTTCTTTTTTTTTTTATAGATTTAATCAAAATTAGTATCAAGGTAAAAGAAAATAGTGAAAACAAGAAACATCCTACTACTTGCCCCTGTTCTATGCTTATATGGCCTCTTTTACTTCTTAACTATCATTAGCGCATGGCTTAAACTTTAATAAACTTTGTGAATTAGAAGGAATTTTATATTTTACTGCATTTTCTTGAGCAAATAAGAATGTATGTGGTTGGAAGATAAGTTTTAATTCTAGCTTGAAAATAGCTAACATCTGTAGTTTTTGCATGTAGCAGATAGCTTGAAACCACTACAAACAAGTAGTTTCAGAATTGGTTCCAAGTTGCTGGGATTACAACATCAATCAAGCTACTAATTCTAATTGCCTTATGCCCTATAAGTGTCTGGTAAGTGATTTATGAGTAACTATGTTTAAATCTGTGGGTTCTGCAATTGTTGATATCAAGTGATATCTGAGTATAGTTTCTACCAAATAAGATTTGTGAAGTATGCATTATTAAGAATATGGAGGAGATTTATAGTAATGCATGTATACCAAATTTTTATTTATAATCTGTTTGGTATTAAGGTTTGGTAAACAAAATCACCATGACAGCCAGTAGAGGTAGAAACAATTTGTTTGGTAAGACTGAAAGCAGAGCTTCGAAAAAAAAAATGAAAATTATATACTAGATACATGAAAATTAGCAAATTAGTAGTGTACTTTCTATTTAGATGCAGTAGCAAATTCATAGTCTACTTTTTGCTTTGTCCCTTATGAATTTCTAAATTTGAGTTCATATATGTTAATGATGGATTTTGGTACTGGGCCAAACCCCAGTCAATAGGGGAATCTTTTAGGACTTAAACTATAATCTGGTTACAAATGCAATAAATAAGTGTGAAAGCAAGAAGAAGGAGAAGAGCAGCAAGAGACACAGAGCTTTTAACGTGATTTGGCCAAATCTAGGCACCATCAGACCGTATGTCTACAGTAATGTGTTGATATGGAAATGTTTCTATACAGTTTCAGTATGGTTATTTCTATCTGCCTTTACAGAAGGCTCGTTCCTCCTATTTATAGAAGAGAGGAGGCTACAATAGTAATTTTACAAGTTGTAAATGTGTTACATCATGCAGTGTACGTACAAGACAAAATATATCCTTTAATTCAGCTCCTGTAGATTACCTTCTATAGGTGGGACCCTTGCCTTCTGGGTATGATTTATGTTTGTCTCTTGTTCAATGAGCTTCTTGCTGAAGGCCACACCTCGCAAGCTAGAGCTTTTGACTTGGGATTGCTATGGCCTTTCGGGTAACAAGGGTGAGCTCATCCTTACCGAGACAGGCCGGGGCTTGGTGTCCCTAGTACCCTAGCGAGCTATAATCCTATTATTGTCTGGGCCTTTTGTCAGCCCACTCAGGGAGCTCCAAATTTCACCCATAACAAAAGCCCCCAACTCTTAGCTTGCTTCATAGGGAGTTGAAACTTTATTGTGCAGTCAAAGCCCTTGCCTACAACTTCTGTTGAGTTGTCATTTCGGGTTCAAATCTTTCATTTCATCTACTTTAGGCCATGCCTCTCCTTGTGCATGGTTCCTGGCCGTTGGCATGGTAATTTTACTTCTTCTTGAACCGTCTGATCAAGAATATCCAGACATCCTCTGGATTCTTTAAGAGATCAAACTGGTTAATTTAAGGCTTGGAGACCTTCTTCTTCTTCCACAAAAGAGCTTGATGGGTGCCTTGACTAAGCTCCCCATGTTTATGGTAGTTTGCCTTTCAATGAAGCAGCTTGGCCCGTGCATAGCTTACTGTAAAAGATTAAAAGGCATGAATAGCCTATTGCATGTGGCTCCCATGGATAACTCTTTATACTAGCTATGGGGGAGTCTTATGCTAATCTTGGATTACTTCCTCACTATTTCTTCGTGAGACACATCCCTTCCAACTGCATCCTTTAACTCTTTTCTCATTCTTGGTCCTAGGGTTGAGGTTGACGAGGCTGCTTGAAAGAAGAAAATTGGAGAGTTAGCGAGCCCCCCAGTCCTCCTATTGGTTGAGATTCGACTTCCAGAGACTAGTCTTCTTTTCTCGGAAGCATTAACTGTAGGCCTTGTACTTTGATGTACTTTGAATCTCCTAATGTAAATCTACCTCATTAAGGTTTTTTAATGAACAAACACTTTATGAGTGTTGTATTGTGTTGAATGTTCTTGCTTATGTAGATGGTCGTACAAATCCTTGCGGATTGCAATTGAGTGAAATATTCAAATAGCTAATTAGCTGTATTTTGACTTGTTAATAAGTCTAGATATCGGTGAGCTATGAGTGAATAACGCTTAAATAGGTCGCATGAAAGCTATGAACCTGGCCACACAAAAACTGTGCCTTGTGGATCACACTGTAGTGTAATGTTGCCTCATGGTTGGCATGAATTCTGACTTTTGTTGATGATTTCTTCATCAAAATAATCGAGTTTATTTTAGCACCTCTGTGTCTTAATCAGACCAAAGGTCACAATTGGATAGTGAATATATTTTGAGTATCTCCACGCCTCAGTGAGCCCGTAGCTTAACTAGTTAAATGAGTTTATTTTGAGCATCTCCACACCTCAACTGGACTGAAAGTCACAATTGGATAATGAGTATATTTTAAGCATATCCACACCTTAACAAGCCCGCAGCTTAACTAGTTAAATGAGTTTATTTTAAGCATCTCCACACCTTAACTGGACTGAAGGTTGTAGTTGGATAATGAGTATATTTTGAGCGTTTCCATGCCTTAGCGAGCTTGTAGTTCAATTGGTTAAATGAGTTTGTTTTGAGTGTCTCAATTGGACCGAAGGTCACAGTTGGGTAATAAGTATATTTTGAACGTCTCCACAACTCAACAAACCTATAGCTCAACTGGTTAAATAAGTTTGTTTTGAGCATCTCTACGCCTCAATTGGACCAAAAGTCGCAGTTGGATAATGAGTTTCTAGGATAAGCCTTGGCGCCTCAGCTTGAAATCTGGCAATTCATCAATTCATCTCCAGAATGAGCTCAGGGAGGCCTCAACTTATGAGTTGGCATTTCGTTAATTCATCTTCGGAATAAGCTTTGGGGGGCCTCAGCTTACAAGTTGGCAATTCATCAATTCATCTCTGGAATGAGCTCTGGGGCCCTCAGCTTACAAGCTGGCAATTCATCAATTTGTCTCATTCAATTCGTCTCTAAAGTGAGCTCCGAGGGGCCTCAGCTTATAAGCTGGCAATTCATCAATTCATCTTTGGAATGAGCTTCGGGGGGCCTCAGCTTAGAAGCTGGCAATTCATCAATTCGTCTCCAAAATAAGCTTTAGAGGGCCTCAGCTTACAAGCTGGCAATTCATCAATTTGTCTCCAAAATAAGCTCCGAGTGCCCTCAACTAAACCAGAGGTGACAGTTGGCAAAGAATCATTCAAGTGATTTGAAAGAGTTAACTACATGTAAGCTATGAGGATTATGAACATTTGATAGCAAGAAGTAGATCAGAGAGAGGTGAAGACAACGACACCAAGCCAATAGACAAATAACTTTCAACGGGCATAAAAGGAGGTGTTTACATTAATTTTTAAACTCAAAATACATTATCAATGTATAATTCTGAGTAAGCCCCCCGGCTCTTGATTAGGATGTCACTGAAGATGTCGAGATCGCTGCCTCGTAGGTCACACCACATACTCCCTTAGACAGCCTCTTTTGATCAATTCCTCAATTGTGTCTCTGAGGGCACGAAAATTTGAAGTGCCATGGTTGGCTTCATTATGATAGGTGCAGAACTCTTCTTGGTTCCTCTGTTTGTAAGGAATCTTGGAGGGTGCTAGTGTCTTGAAGTCTTCTTTATCCCTTTCTATCATATATATCCTATCTAGAGAATCTGAAAGGATGCTATATTGCTCATGGTGAGTCAACGACCAAGGTCGCTCGCCTTTGGGCTTACAGGACTTCTTCATAGTCTGCACTTTGAAGTGGTCACCTTGATCCCCATTACCTCTCTTCGTACTTTGGGTGGAGCCACCTTTCTCACCCTTCACTTTGAACTTTCCAGAGCTGAATGTTTCCTCTCACTTGATCTACTTGACAGCTCGTTCGTAAAATTTGACAAAGATCCTTCATTGGGGACTTCTACAAGCTTTTATATAGCTTTCCATCTTTGCGATGTCCTATGGAGATCATTGCCAACATGGTTTCCTCAGATGGATTTTTGATTGAGTTAGCTTCTAGCTTGAACCTAGCAATGTAATCCTTCAGTGACTCATGCTTGTGCTAAAAGATTATAGCGAGATGGCAGAGGGCACGAGTTGTCTCTTTAGCACTCGATATTGGCCGATGAACTTGTGCTGGCAATCTTCCTAACTGCATATTGAGCGAGTTAGAAGGCTTTTGAACCAAGCCCGAGGTATGCCTCCCAGAGTAGCTAGAAAAACTTGGCATTTGACCAAAGGGTCAACAATTTGCAAGCCTATCAGAACATTGAATGTGTCCAGATGGTCATATGGATCGGTATCCCTATTATATAATAGGATCACAGAGATTTTAAATTTGAGAGGGAGGGGCTGAGTCTCGATTTCCTTGGAGAATGGTGACTTCTCTTCATAGTAAACTCGATCATTTAGAGCTCGAAGACATTTCTCCAACTGGGACATTTTTTGAAATAATTCCTCGATCAATGGGTCCCATGCCTTTAACTGTTCATTGGAAGACTGCTGAACTCTTTGTTTCTCATGGTCATGATAGCTATGACCTGGAGTTTGCTCTTGTGAGTAGTGAGCTAGAGAATGCTCCTAATCGGTGTTATCCGAACATTTGACTTGCTACCACTAAACATTCTCTGGTGTAGCAATTTCCACCTACTTTTGCATACTTTGCGCTATTATTGTGATTACTCTAGTTAGTTTTTCTGTCATATTTTCTAATTTTTTTGGTTTTGAAGCCAAGTCTGGGTTCCATTAGCACCATTTGCAATAGCAGAGGGTTAAAGAGGGCCGGCTGAAGGCAAGCTAGAAGTAGCATCGATGACGGGAGTAGTAGAAAAGTCCGTTGTAGATACATGACCTTCTAAAGGGTTAAGCAATGCATTTAAAGCTCTGGTGGCTCTTCCTTTGCCATTATAAGAGAAAATGAACTAGAGAATAGGTGAGTCCCCATAGACGGAGCCAAATGTTGACGATGGATTTTGGTTTTGGGTCAAACTCTAGTCAACAAGGGATTCTTTTGGGACTCAAACTGTAGCCTAGTTACAAATACAATAAATAAGTGCAGAAACAAGAAGAAGAGAAGAGCAGCAAGAGACACAGAGCTTTTAATGTGGTTCGGCTAAATCCAGGCAGCACCAAACCCTACGTTCATGGTAATGTATTGATCTGGAAATGTTTCTACAAAGTTTCAGTATGGTTATTTCTATTTGCCTTTACAGAGGGCTCATTTCTCCTATTTATAGAGGAGAGGAGGTTACAATGATAATTTTATAAGTTGTAAATGTGTTACATCATGCAGTGTACGTACAAGACAAAACAAATCCTTCAATTCAGCTCCTATAGATTGATTTCTATGGGTGGGACCCTTGCCTTCTGGGTATGATGTATGTTTGTCTCCTGTTCGATGAGCTTCTTGCTAAAGGCCACACCTCGTGAGCCAGAGCCTTTGACTTGGGATCATTGCTACCTTTTGGGTAGTAAGGGCCAGCTCGTCCTTACCGAGGTAAGCTGAGGCTTGGTGTCCTCAGTACCCTAGTGAGCTATAATCCTGCTGCTATATGGGCCTTTTGTCAGCCCACTCAGAGAGCTCTGGATTTCACCTATAACAATAGAGTGAAATTCTATACTTGATAAATGACCATAATTATAGTTTGCCATTGTCTAGAATTTATAGTTCTTTTATAGAAGCTATTTATGCCTGACCAATGAATTTTTTAACAAATTGATAAAAGTATAAGAACATAGGATAGCTCCTTTCTGTGATATATGTTTGACCAAATCTGAATTCTTAGAGACCAGATGGAGTTCAGCACAATTAATATTTCCAGAATTAAATTACAACTACAAAATATAGAAGTCTTGAAGACTCTAGAGTATTGAATTTCATCTTAATGAGTTCAATTTTTATATATAGAAACAAATGTTCTCTCTCACTCAATATCTCTTCTGCACAAACAAACATACTAAGATATATAGTTGATACTGTGAACATTGTAAAATAATAGTTTGGCTAAATAAGATATATCCCAATGGACATTATGGATTGATATTTGGAATTTAATATATCAAGCCTGCAATTATATGTTGCTACTTTGATTTAGGTCATTCTTGAATAGGTAGTGCACCGGCCAAGGTAATGGACAAGTCTTGGGTTGCTTTGCCTAGAAACATGATTAAATATGCTAAAAGTTTAGAGGCTTTTTTGGACTTTGCATTTTCACATCGATATGTTGAAGAAAAAATAAAATATCCATGTTCTGATTGTAGATTTAGGCAATGGTTAACTAGAAATGAGGTATATGAATACTTGATACTAAAATAATTCTCAGCTAGATACACAAAGTGGATTTGGTATGGGGAATCAAGTGTTGTAGGCACCTCAACTAGTAAGCATCATGGCAATCAACCATCTACATTAAAGTCTCACTAGAATTCAATTCAGCTGATGATAAATGATGCATTTGGGATCTCTAGACACAACTTGCATGAGCCTGAAGCCCTATTAGAACCAAATGCTGAAGATAAGGAGTTCAATGTAGATACAGGTCAGAGCGAGCAAACTAGGGAATTTGATGAGTTAATTAGAGATAGAAATTAGGAATTCTATGAAAGGTGTTCCAAGTATTCAAAGATCTCTTTTATAGTCAAGCTCTATCACATTAAGTGCTTGTGTGGGATTACCAATAAGGTAATGTCCAGTATATTCGAGTTGCTGCATGATGCATTCATCCATGCAAGGATCCCTGAATCTTTCTATGAGGCTCAAAAAATCATTAACAAGCTCAGACTCAACTACATGAAGATACATGCATATCCAAATGATTGCATGCTTTATTAGGGAGAGGATGCAGATAAATAAGAGTGCAAGAGATGTCATACCTCTAGATGGAAACCAAAGAGCAGCAACAATGGAAGGGCTGCACCTGAGAGTAGAAAGAAAGGGAAAAAAACTATCGCAAAATTGTTACGTTACTTTCCACTCAAGCTACATTTGCAAATATTATTCATGTAATCTAAAACTGCAGAGCACATGAAGTGACATGCTATAGGGACTAACAATGATGGTTTGATGAGACATCCAAGGAATTAGGAAATGTGGAAGAGGTTTAATTCATCAAACCCAGAATTTTCTTTAGATCTATGGAATGTGCAACTTGGCCTTGCCAGTGATGATTTCAACCCTTTTGAGAATTTAAGCACCAGTTATAGCATATGGCTAGTTATTTTAATCTTTACAACTTGTCTCCCTGGATGTGTATAAAGTAGGCTTCTTTCATCCTCTCAATGATCATTCCAGGAAAGCGAATGCCTAGGAATGACATAGATGTCTACCTCCAACCTCTTGTCCAAGAATTACAAGAGTTATGGAATGATGGTGTGGAAACATATGATGCATCAATAAATAAAGTGTTTAAACTGCGTACAGCTCTAATGTGGACAATTAGTAACTTTCCTGGACTTGGAAACTTGTCTGGGTAGAAAGTGAAGGCACTTAAAGGGCAGAATCTGGCATGAGTTCAACGCTTCGTCCTTGACTTTGGAGGAAATATATGAAAAGGTCCCGGATGAGGTTCCTCGGGATCATTAGAAGATGTTAGTTGACAAGAACAATGGGGAAAAGTATAAGGTAATTTCTATTGTAAGTACACTATTTAATCAAAATATATATATGCAAATGTCGATAATAATGATTCCTTCACAGTTGTAGGAAATGTGTAGAAAAAATGCAACAAATCATCAAAAGCAATTGGTCCCACACACGGCTAGCTCCAAAAGCTTTGCCAGTAAAAGGGCTAAATTGGTTATGTTCCACATTTTCCTATTTAAGTATTGTTATGTTATTTAAGTTGAGATACATTAGCTAAATTGATATATATTCTCATGTAGGCTAAAGAGTTAGGTCGTCCGGTGGGAAGAACAGATCTATGGTTGCATGTTCATAAGAAATAGGATGACATGCATGTTAATGAAGCAACCAAAGACAAAGGGGTTAGTTTTTGCTTCATGTTTCATATTATATGATTACACATTCACAACGTGTTAGTAAAGTGGACATTCTACTTTTACAAGAGCAAATTGAGGAGATCTTGTCCTAAGAGCCTTCATTGCAACCTCAAGCTATGTCAATGGATGATGTCGTGGCAAAGATATTCAGGAAAGAGCACTTTGGATGGGTTTAAGGTTTGAGCTTTGGACCATTCCCTTCAAATGTGTTTGGCAGAACTTCTCAGTAGTTCAGTGGCATAACATTCGATAGTATTAGTTCAAATGAGGAGGTGTAGGAAAAAGTTCAAAGTTTGAAGGTGTAGTTGACTTCTGAACGTCAAAGGTGATTGGCTATGGAGGTAGAGTTCACTTCTGAACATGAAAGGTGATTGGCTATGGAGGCAGACTTGACTTCTGAACATGAAAGGCAATTGGCTATAGAGGCAACTTGACTTTTGAACATGAAAGGCGATTGGCTATGGAGGGAGCATTGACATCAGTCTTTCAAAAAATACTTGGGACAGTGTCAAAAAAAAATTGCCAATTTGATAGCTCACACTTTATCGGTAAATTTCTATTCTTCTCTCTATTTATTGATGATAGATTGGCTATGTTTGTTGATTTTTGCTGATGGATTAATTGTGTTTGTTGCTATTGTATTTGTTGTATATAAGTCATAAGTTAGAGCTAGCTTCTAGGAATTGGATTTTCTGCATTGATTCTGCTATATTCTACTATATTTGTTGCTATATTTGGTTGTATTTATTGTTGCATTTTACTATATTTGCTACTATATTTTGATAACAAAATATTCTACTCATTTATTTGTACTCTCACTAAACTTTTTAAGGTCCAAAATGACTTACTTCCAGCTGTGTTTTTGTATATTTATAGTATGATGTCAATTGAAATCATTATGGAAAATTATGTAGAATTTGGCTTTATTAAGCAGTTTCTATATTTTAGTTATAACTTGAGCTACACTTGTCTAATTAATATGATTGTTATCTTGTAGGAAAGCTAAGACACATCTCTACAACCTTCATGAAGATCTCCAAGGCTGAATCTCATAATTGACTATCTAAATTTGGAGTTAAAGTCAAAACTAGAATGCTACCTTAGCTTGTCTCAAGCAACCAGACCTCTGAGCATTCATTAGGACATATTTAGAGCTATACAAGTCCAAATGAGGTCAAACTAAGCCTAAATGGAAGCTAAGACATAATTCTACAACTTTCATGAAGACTTCGAGATCTGAATCCATCAATTTGGGTGTGCAAATGGAGCTACAATTTAGAGATAGAATGCTAATGAAATGGGCCTTTGTAGAATTGGACTTTTAGGCCCTAATTGGCATGTAACTTGAGCCCAATGGACCATCTCTTGCACTAACTCACACTCAACTAGATGGAAGACAATAATTCAGAAGAAAACCAGAAGAAGCAATCTACATTGACATCAACCCAGCATGATTGCCTACTCACCAACTAGCAGCTAGCTTCTCTTTTCCCGGGCAAAGTCCTTTGAGTTTAGGCTTTTTAGTTTAGTTTTTTAAAGAGTTTTGGAGAGAGTTCGAAGGGCAAAGAGCAAGCTTTTGTTCTTCTTTTGTTTGTAATTTTCTACCTTCCATGGAAGGCTAAACCTTGTAATCAGTCTAAGGGTTGACAAACTTGAAGATTAATGTAGAGATCTTGTTCCTTCATTTTGCATTCAAATTATTAGTCATTTCTTCTCCTTTCCTCTCTATATTTACTGTGATGTCTGAATTGAATGGATTCATTTAATTTAGGTGTTAAAATGATTATTGATTAATAATTAATTATAGAAAGAGGATGGTCAAAACTAAGCAATGCATTGAGATTTTGATGGATTGTTTGTTAGCTAAGTTCTGCATAAAACTCATTAATCATTTCAAGGATTCTTGTTATGATTCTAAGCTATAGAATATGATCAACAATTGAATGAATATTTAGTGATCAAGGATACATTAATCTCAAGCTTAGTTGATTCTCTTGGGCTGGTTAGTTTACTTTTTTCTATTTTCATTTTTACATTAGTGTTAGCTATTAGTAGTTACTGCCAACCCCCCTTATTTTCATCTCTTAATCAGATTGGTATTATTAGAATGATCTTTCGATTCGACCCGGTGTTGCCTTATACTACAAGTAGTTAAGGTATCTTGGTTTATTAATTTCTAATCTTAATTGGATTCGATACCTGATCATATTTGCTGTTGTATTGGTGTGATTAAATTATAGGTACAAGTGAATGTAGTTGAAAATAATAATATTAGTTTCACTTTCACTCTCTGATAATAAACAGTAATGTTAGTTTTATTTTCACTTTCACTCTTTGAAAACAATAATGTGGCTATTTTTTTTGGCTGTCTTGGTGTGATCAAGTCATAGGTTATATATGAATGATTTTTAATGTTAGTATAATAACTTCCTCTAATTTTATCTTACAGTTGCCAAATGTAGGAAGCGGATATGTCGTAGATGTAAGGCCTTCTTCCTATGATAATCGTGACACTTAGCCTTAATTTATTTGATTTAGACCCATAAATTGTAAAATTATATATAGGGATGTTGAATTCTAAATTTTGACAAATAAATGTTTAAATATTTATTATCAATACAAAATTTATATTCAATTTTATTTATTTAAAATATATGTATTCATTGTAAATTATTCTTTTAGTAGGGTAATATCTAAAGGAAAAATTAGGATAGGGAAAAAAATTGAAAAACTGCATTTAGCGGCTTCATATAAAATTTGCAGAAAATCACCACTATAACTAGCAAAAACTGCCACAAAATAATTTTTTTTGAAAAAAATTTAAAGAAACCGCCTCTAAATGCATCAGAAACCGTCATCAAAAACAATTTTTTTTAAAAAAAAAGTTCTCCAAAATTGCTGCTAAGTGGATAGTAAACCGTCACAAAAAGCAAAAAAAATTTCCAATATGTTTTGGAAAACCGTAGCTAAATTCATGAAAAATCGCCGCTATATTCAACCTTTTCGATGGTTAGAAAACCGCCGCTAAATTTGTGGCAATTAACAGAATTTCCAACGGTTATAACAACTACCGTTAAGTGTAGAAATAACCGTCGTTAATACTTTTTGACCAATGAATTTGTGGCAGTTGTGGAAATTGATGAGAAGGGTGTTAGCGGCGGTTTGAACCGCTGCTAAGTACATAAAATAACTATCGCTAAATTCATTTTTTTTGTAGTGTGTACTTTACATTTTATTTTATTTTTTGTAATGGAAAAGTTTAAGAGTGAGATAAGTTACTCTATTTTAAAATTATACCTCTTTAAAGATTTATAATAATACTTACAAATCACTTAATACCTTAAAATTATTAATAACAAGATTCAAATCAAAGACATAGTGGTCGAAAATAACAAACCTTACTAACTTAACCTATCC
>JANHAO010013676.1:0-15726 GCA_026873985.1 Saraca asoca
TAAGATGAATATTCACCCTTTATTATCCAAATCCACAGACCGCTTAGTCATAGATACAATAGAGCCTAATCAAATTGACTCTAGGACACCTATATACGACTAACAATATAGCCAGGTATTCGCATTACTCGAGCTCGCATTGCCAAAAGCAAACTCGTGAGATCGACCTCGCTGACCGATAGCCAGTAGCAGTTATAGATCAAAAGTCCCAGCATGTAGACACAGTGTCATGCTTAGCAAAGAGCTCACTGAGGATAAGCTTAAAGCAAGGACCCTCTCAAGCCAAGATTCACGGGACCAGTTTACAAGAAGCAGCATGTCGGGCCTACCCGCAGAAAGCAATTTACAGAAGTCAACCAACAACCTGCAGAGGCTATTTTGTAGTGGTCTAGGCTGTCTTGTACATTTATTTTGATATAACAGAAATATAAATTATGTAATTACAATTATAACTTCCGAGACTCTATAAATAAGAGATGAGAGATCACTGTAAGCTAAACTAAAAAGCCATATTGAAACTCTGTAGAAATTTCTCTAGATCAATAAAAGCTACCATGGACGTAGGGACCGATGCTGCTCGATTTTGGCCGAACCATGTTAAAAATCCCTCTGTATTATTATTGTTCTTCCTCTCCATCCCGTAATTCTTTGCTTGCTCAATTGGATTGCAGTTTGAGTCTTAAAGAATTCTTCTGGTTGGCTGGATTTGGGATCGAACCGAAATCCACTGTCAACAAGAACTAATATTAGACATGAGAATAAGCACTAGATTGTCACTTTGTTGGTTGAACTTTCTTTGGTTTTCAATAACTTACATGCAACTTTAAAAAAAAAAAGAATTTTTTTATTTTTACAAAATGAAAGCAAAAAATCCATGAATGCATTGTATTGTGAAGAAAAATAATGTTGTTTTATTATCTTTATTTTTAGATTTTTATTAGATCAAAACAAATCAATATATCTTCTTTTTATATTAATGGATTTTTTTATTTTTTAAATTTGTTTTTTTTTCATGCCATCATTTAATATTTAGCCATTGAAATTTCTTTTGACCATATAAGCTTTTTCATCACTAATTTAATAGATTCATTAATATTATGATTCAATTCCATCAAATTAAAATATTAAATGATAAAATTGAAAAATTTATCTTTAAACGATAAAATGCTTATAAAATTAATAAATAGATGATAAAATTAATTATTAATATTTATTTATTAGGTGAATAAAATCACGGATCCGGGAGTTTCTCTTTCTTTCTTTCCCATGGAGTAGTTCTCATATCCAATCACAGGAAATGAATGCAGAATGTACATTGAATCTAGACATTTTCTGTCTTTTAAAGCCCTCCACCTTCGGAAAAAAAAAAAAGAAAAAAACTAGGTTAATTTACCGTTTACGAAGGCACCGTGCATATATGTTTAGTGAGGGAATTAAAAAGTTGGTCCTTGAATGAATGTAGACGTAATTCGATTTGAAAACACTAGATTTCAAAGTATGCGACAGTGAAACACAGTTCAATGTCCCTGTTAACTCGATAAGGAAAACCTTCCACTACACGTAAAAAGCACTTGGAAGCTCATTGGTGGTCATCAGTTTATTTCTTCCTTTTCTAAATTGACCACAGCATGCATGGGTGCCCTTAATCCTACCCAAAACGCATTCAAGTCTCATTCATGTTACTGCATCTCCAATTAAGTACATGACATTTGATTAAAGTGTTGTTTTATTAGTAGAAAGTTTTATGAGAAATGTAATTTAAAAAAAAAGTAAAGAATGATTATATTATTTGATTGATTATTAAAAAAAATGACGTAAGTAGGATTTATGAAGAAGTTCTACATTTTAAGAGGTTTAGAAGAGAATTTACTCATTGAAAAATTTAACTTCCCACGTTAATTTATTTACTGTGAATCACACTACTCATAACATCATTTTCTTTGAATGTGTCAAGTGAGATTAAAAAAAAGGAAAAATTTATTATGCATCATTTTTTTTTATTGGTGTAAAATTATACCACTAAATAGATAGTTTAGATTTTTTCTTGAAATTTGATGAGATAATTACATTTATTTATAATTTTTTAAGATGAAATCTAGATCATTTATTCAATAAAATAACTTTACATCAATAAAAAAAATTAATGTATAATAACCTATCCCGTAATTAAAAAAAAAAAAAAAGGGAACACCTACCATGAATTTCTTTGCACTAGAAGAAGCAATTTAATTGATTTCACTCCAAACACTCAATTTATTCAGAACATAGACGAACGTGTATTACACAACTCGGCCACTTTCACTTCCTCTGATGACTTATTATAATGTCCCACTCTTACTAAGTGCACATAGGGTAGGCCTTGACTTCAAACCCAATTAATGCACAGTACAAGCATCATAATTAATTAAACACTAATAAGATATATGATACACTAGACAGACACGCAGGCAATTACTGCCTTCTTATTTTCACACACTTGGAATCTTAGCACTGATCCAACTTGCATTCAACAGCTTCTGCTACAGTCAAGAAGACCCTTACTCCAATTTTGCTTACAAAGTTTGCTACCTTCAGCTTGTGAATCACTTGCCAGCTAGGGTTCACAATTGCTAACTGAGACAGATGGTGAGATCCACTTGGTTAATAATTAGGTTTGTTGCAAAGATAAAACACTTAAATATGAAATCGATTTGAATATATGCTAAATTAAAAGAAATAATATTGCACTTTGCCTTACCTGCTTCCCATGCGTGACCAGGTTCTTGTACAGTTCCTCTAGAGAAGCAATCCCGGAGGTATCAATGTTCACCAAATCTATCCATCACAAATATTATGCACATAATCAGCCAAAGTAAATTTGGAATGTTTGTTTATTTATTTTGGATCTTTTCATTGCAAGAGTTTTCAAATCCCTTACTATTTTGTCTGCCCATAAATTAACACTTACTGGAGGTTTCAAGGATTACAAGATGAGTGGTACTTCTGATATTCCCTTTGTCGTCTGCTGCTTCTTCCTCATTTACCCATTTCGTGATCCTTAAAACAAATAAATTAAAGTTCTTATACACATACTTGGACGCTTAATTTCCACTGTGCAAGTAGTAATTGCAGCAAGGCAAATACCTTTCTCTGACGAAATTGGAATTTGCAAAGCAAAGCAAGGGAGACTTGAGGCGTATTATTACAACTCCAGGAGTCTTAACAGCCATAGGATACTGATGGACATCACAGTATGTATCTGATCCAGGAAGCCTTCCAAGAGTTTCTGTGCCAGGTCTAATTGATATCAGAATGATCTTCGAAAATGATATTACCACCTGAAAATACATTAGCAAATTCAGTATCACATGGTACATCATTCACATATTTCCCAAATTAATTTTATTATTTTTCTCGAGTACACGGAACGACTGCACTGCGTGGTGTTCTGCCATAAATCACCGCAAGTTGGTCACTCAATAATTGTACCAAAGTAATGGTAAACAATACAAAAGAATAGTCGATATACTATATTCTAAAGTTCGCAAATTTTCTATTTGGTAGCTCAGTCAACTAATTAGAATCCTAGGAATTGAATGGCATTTCAATTTATAGAATTAATGAAAAATGTGTCCCGAGCTATCGGGATGCGTCCCCATTCCATTTTCACCAATCCAAGTGCAAATGATGTCGTTCCAACAGTGTAATGGGGTGTACCTATCATTCTCACAAATTATAATGGAAGAATAAGGCTCATGTCATGTACAGTGACAAAACAAAATACAGGACTTGACACTAAACAGTGACAAATTTGATTTGAGACCCATGATAAGCAGATGTTGAAATAACAAGACATCCACGATTTCAGTGTCTCATCATGAACACAACTATGCGTAAACTTTTTGAGTTTTCCTATGCTTCATGATTATCCCTTTTTAAGTTGGGTGCCTTTGCAAAATGGGGTATATAATCTGTAATTTTCTTCCTGTGGAGACATTTAAAAATTTGATAATGAATGACATAGATTTTAGTGGTGATGCTTTCAAGATTATATAGAAATGGCTCAGAAGCGAGCCAGTGGTGCTTCTAATTAAGCTAGTTATTTGTCTTAAAATCAGTTACCTATAGCTAATTAAATAAAAGGCACATATTTGGTTGAATGTAATTCAAGGAATGGTATTATTACCGCGAGCAACAAACCGATCTCGACAGAAGCAAAGAGCACTCCAAAGAAGGCAGAAGCGCAAGCAAGAAAGTCAAGTTTATCAAGCTTCCAAATGTTGTAAGCCTCGTTTAGGTCTATGAGTCCCGGCAGAGCTGAAAGGATTATTGAAGCAAGAATTGCTGTCGGAGTATAATACAAGAGCTTCGTCAGACACTCCAGTGTTATCAACACTGTAATTGCCATCACTACGTTTGACAACAATGTCTCACATCCAGCGGCAAAATTAACCGCCGTACGGGAGAACGACCCTGAAAAAGTGAAGTGTCAGCAAAAATATTAAGTACTATACTTTTCTAGCTGTTACAGTTCTTAAGGATTGCGTTTTCGTTTTGAATAATATTGAAAGAAAAATTACCAGTTGCGACATAGCAAGAAGTGAATGATCCAATGATGTTGGTGAAGCCTATTGATATCATTTCTTTGTTTCCATCGAGATGGTATCCTTTAATAGACGCGAAAGATCGGCCAACCGCAACTGATTCCTGCAATTCGTGATTCATTTATATGGTAAAATTAAAGCAATGTGAAAATTGGAACTTAATTCCGGAGTAAGAAAAAAGATTGGGAGCTCACAGTGAGTGCAACAACAGCAACAATAAGTCCAATTTTGGCCACTTCTCCGACAAATGGACTGTTGAACTCTAACTGATGGATGGAGCTTGGATTAAGTCCTCCTTTGATGTGTTTCACAATATTAACTCCATTTTTATCAGCCCTTGTCAGATATACTGCTAGAGTTGACAGTATTACTGACACCAGAGGAGAAATTGCAGCCAACCAGAATAGTTTCTTCTTCCTTTTACCCTGTCGATCAGAACTAGAAATTTGAGGGACCCATTTTCGGATCCAATGAAAAAGAGTAACACAGAGAAAATGAACCCAGCTAGCTAGAGAGATAAAGCAGCAAGCAAGAAATGGAAAAGGGAAAAAAAACATACTGGTTTTCATCATCACTCACCAGAAATCTTGTTGACAGGATGAAGATCAAGAATGATGATCCGAGGAAAAAATTTCGAGGATTCCACTGTAATCGAAGAAATGCAGGCGTTAAATATGATCAACTCTAATTTCCTTATTCCAAGAGTGAGATTTTATTGTTCCCTTTCCCTCCTTAATACATCTAAATAAGAGATCTTGGTGAGCAAGGATAACCACTCTTAATTAACTTAATTTTCTTCCAATTGTTGAAAGCATTTTGTTTCTTCACCCTATCATATCCCAAACAATTTAAGTTGTTGCTTAATAGAAAGTTAATTTTCCAACGAGGACGAAATTATATTTTGCTGCAAATAATTCTTATACTCACAGTATTATATAATTGATTATATCTGAGTTTAAGTGACAAAATTTTGAATATATTGTGGTGAAGATAAAGCAGGCTGTTTACTTTTCGAAAATGAATGGTAACTATATATAATATGTAATAATAGTTTTTTGAAAAATAAATTTCATGATAATAAGACTTAAAGAATTTAGTACGATCAAGTCAACTTGTCCCATCAAAACCTACTTTCCTCAACCAGAAAGGGAAAATGGAAGTCAGAGAATAAGAAAAATAATATACGGGATGATGAAATGCTCCCCAGACTGCTTTGATGACAGAGATTATATCAGTTTTGGTGGTAAAATGAGATATCCCTAGTAATCCCTTCAATTGTTGAAGACCAATTACAATGGCTGCTCCCGCCACGAAGCCAACGATAGCAGCATGCGACAGAAAATCAACAAGGAACCCCAACCTGTTAATTTTGAAAAGCGAAAATAGTATGTCTCAAAAATAAAAAGATGATGTAAAATCTTGGTTTCCTCAAATTACACCAATTCAAAAATATAAACCCGACCTTAAGAATCCGAGCAAAGCCTGAAAGATACCAGCAAAGAGAGTAGCAGTCAAAACAAGCTTTGTGTAGCCAATAGGATCAGTAGCAGGGTCTACTACTTTCTGAGCCATAGAGGATAAAAGCAGCGAAACCACGGCCACTGGCCCAATTGCTATTTCTCTTGATGTCCCCATTACAGCATAGATAAGAGGTGGCACGACACTTGTATCTAATAGTTTATACACAAACAAAGTAATTACTATTAAAGGTATATATGTGTCTTAAAAGTTGTGAAAAAGAAGAAGTTATCACATCAATTTAACTTACAGAGGCCATATTGAGGATCAAGGTGAGCTAAGGTCGCATATCCAATGCTCTGCATGCATCCAAAAAATGAAACCTACATTAAAAGCTTTTCCCTGGCAGTAACAGCAATAGATGCCTTGCAATGCTTTAAATTAATACCTGGGGAATACAGAGACTTGCTATAGTTAGACCTGCAAGTAAATCGTTCCTGAATTTAATTGGGGAATAGTTTCGACCCCAGACAAATATAGGGAAAACTGCTTGCAAGATTGAAAGCAGAAACTGGGACGTGGGTTGGTCTCTGAGAGAGAGAAGTTGTGAAGTGGTTTTCCTCACAAATTCTGCAAAGACACGCCAAAGAGTTGGGGGCTCAGGAGCATTGAGCACCCACTGAGACCTTATATTATGGGTGTTGTCCACCTCCATAACCTCGAGTTCGCAGGTCTTGACGGCCATAGTTATTTTGTTGAAGTGTTTGGGAGAACTCTGTCTCGATGAAGCTAACTTTGTCTGGCTATTCTCATGGAACTTGCAACAACTTCACTAAACGCTTTGAATTCAAGTTCTCGCCCGCAACCTTCAAATAAGGTTAGATGGACCTTTTATATATAAGAAATTCTGTTATGCTCCTGCATGAAGACTATTCTCTTATTTTAGTGGGAGAGAGAGAGAGAGAGAGAGATAATCAAAATAAAAATGTACAAAAATAGTTCTTATTACAAACAGTATGATGGTTTTACATACACATGTTTTTTTTTTTTTCAATACAAGAGGCAAAAGCCTGGCTAAGAAACACCCAATAACATGGGGAGAGATCTCATCACATCGCAAAGAATCAATTCAAAGCAGCTACTCGAAGGAAGAAAAAATTCAATCATAGGAACATCCAAGGAATCCAAAGAATGGGATAAATCAGTCAAACAATCCGCAACTTTATTTGCTACCCTATAGCAATGGAAAATTCTAATTGCCCAAGGTCTTGTCATATATTACTGGATTGAAGGTACCAAAGACTTATAAGAATGGTCTTCATTATAATCCTTCAAGGCAAGCTGTAATGTCACAGAAGAATCCAAATCAAACTGGATTTTATTCCAGTCCAGATACCCAGCTAACATCAAAGCCATTTGAAGACTCCATAGCTCCACCATAACAACACTTCGTATTCCCCAAAAACCTATAGAAGCCCAACATCCATACGCGAAGCATCTTCAAAAACTCCACCACTATATACATACACTATTTCTTTATTTAATCTGCACTGTGAATTATATTATTTAATAAATTGGTATCCCAGTTCAGTCGTTAATATATACAAGATTAAGTGCTATTCCTCTAGTTGCTAGACTGACACAATTTAGAGCAAAATTAAAAAATAATAAGTTTCTTTCTTTTCTTTTCTTTTCTTTTTTTTTTCCTTGTTGTCCCGCATGCCTTTACCTTTGTAGTCAATTTTAACTTCAAATCTTTCAGTTACTATATTATTACTTCACTAAGCAGGGTTCTTATGAAAGGCAGTGTCATTTGTTATCAACCAATTTCAACTGCTTATAGGTTTGAAATGCCATATATAATTGGAAATCGTGGACCCTAAAATTATTCTTCCTCTTTTTTTTTTGGTGAAATTATTCCTTATCGTCAATTGACTTTTTTTTTTTTTTTTGGCGCTAGTTTGGATACTCTATGAACTGACAATCATGGTAAATCCTTTGCATTCAAAGGTTGCTTGTATTGATTTTGGATATGACATGGGTCCCTTTGGATAAAAAAAAAATGTAGTATGTAAGAAAAAGTCATGGGTTTGTGGGAGATTTAGACAATCAAAATTTAGGATTTACCTTTTTGTTTTGTTTTAACTCTGTCTCTCTTTGCACTTGTATACATCACTGTCAATGAATAATTAGTAAAACATTGTACCTGTTAGTGAAGACATAACTTCATTCTTTTATTATGTCTCAAAGTCGCATCAAGTATATAGGACTATATTCATTGTAAATTTTCAAAAAGAGGCGTTGCAGCATCGGCAGTATTAAAATAGGCTGAATATGTATCCCCTTGGAACGAGACTTTTTAGAGGACGCATTTTATCCCTACGTTAAGGTGAAAATCATGTGGACCAGTCAACCCTGGAAAAGATTCAATAAAACTTTAGACTTGCAAAAGAAAAGAAAACTACATCAAAAAAATAAAAAATAAAAAAGACTTATTTATTACATAATTTCATTTCATATTGACAGAATTTTGTGATGAATATAGCGAAGAAAAACCCATCACTATAATAATATATGAAGTTGTCCTGAATAATTATTATCTTGGATGGATTTAATGATGAATATGTGATATTTCATCACTAATATTTGATTAAATAATTAGCAACGGCAATTAGAAACAAGTTGTATGACCTTCAATTAATCTTGTATGGGTAGTTTTCATTATAGAGACAGAATTAATGATGGATGGTTATAAATTTTTTTTAAAAAAAGTGGTAAATTGATCACTAATTCCATCGCTATATTCTAAATATGTAATTTTAACTATTATTCATTTACCGACAAAATTAGAGATAGAATTTTTGAATATTGCAAATGGTCATCGCTAATTATATCACTAAAGGAAACACATTGTTTTAAATAAACTTATCAATGAATTCATTGATCGTGAAATTTGTCACTATGCTTCAATAGAATGCAAAAGTCGAGCCTCCCCCTTCATTTGAAACCCTAACAAAAATTGTCCCTAATCATCATTGTTGTCATTCCTTGTAGCCATTGCCACCATTGCTTGTTGCAATTTCCATCGCTACCTGCTGCCATCTTCTCTCTCAAATTCTAGGTAAACTGTCTTCTCTCTGTGTTATTAATTATATTATATGATTTAAGAATTAGGTTTTAATAAGTAATTTGGAGATTTAGATTTATTCAAACAATTCAAGGTGATTAGGGTTCTCAAATAAGGTTATTTATATTTGATTTGGGACTCTTTGGAAATGATAATATTTCTATTCACATTGGAATTAGGATTAGTAAGATACTGTATGAATAAGGATTACTATATCTTAGATGATCATTGTTGATAAGTATCTGCATTAATCTATTACTTCTCCCTTGGCCTTGGCTTTCTTTTTCAATATTTTTTTTTTTGTCTCTGTTAATTCTATTGTATCCCTCATCAACCCCACCCCAAACAAGAAAGCAAAAAATCTTACAAATCTCTAAGTATCTTGTTTTTTTTATTTGGTCGATAAGTGCCTGTCCAAATTGATCAACTTGTGTACCTGCTGCATAAATTGTAGACCAAAGCAACAAAGTTCAATACACATAAAAAACATGTGGCCATGGTGTTGCTACCAATAAATGAGAGGACAAAATTTTCTACCAATAACTAGTTAATGTATGGAGTTGTTGTCATCCCAATCAATGTATTATTAACCAATTCTCTTTTGCTTTTTGGCTTTGTTCCTTCCCTTTTGTGTCATATTATCTTTGTGCTAAGGAAATAGAAAAATCTGCAGTGATGATTTGTTTTTCTCTCATTAGTAAGTTGTGAATGTGTGCTACTTTATGCATTATTTTTTTTCTATAGAATTCAAGAAACAAAGAATGGAGGTAAGCCATAGGCTAACCCTAGAACATGAATATTAGTAGAAGTTCTAAACTTCTAATGAACTTTTGTCATGAAAAGGGGGTCAAAAATTAAAACCATTGCTGAGGTTATACATACATTACTAACTAGTAACTGCTGAATTAGACCTCCTTTGACAATGAGACAAAATAATTCATACTAAATCTAAATTGAAGTCTTGAATGATATGTGTGGCAATGGATGTCTCTTCTTGAATGATATTTTTGTAATACCTCGAATTTTCTAAAGTTAATTTCAATAATAAAATGGCTTTTTGGGAAAATCTGAAAAGGATAAATTTAAAATTTTTTAGAATTTTAAAACTATAATTTGGGGCCAAAAGGAGTCTGAATACATTAGTAATAGATTATATAAATTTTAGAAATTTTAAGATAATTGAAGTTTCCATTATGGATGTCCAGAAAACTAAATTAGTGTTTTCAGGATTTAATTTCTAGAATATTTTGAAAAGATCAAAACTAGGGTTACAATTACCTCGTAAGGGTAAAATTATGGTCATTACAAAGGCAATTCATTTAACTAATTTGTGGAAAAATTTCATAGCCACCGTCAATCAATGACTATGTTAATTTTGGGCTCAAAGTGGAGGAAATAGAAAAAAGCATTAAAAAAGGAAATATTTTAATTGAAGTCAAAGTTGAGGATTTGACTTTCTCTTTTCCCATTTTGCCTTCCCTCAGCTGGCTCACTCTTCTTTTTCTTTGGCCCTTCCCGGTTGCAACTCATGCAACCCATATCTTCCTCTTCAAGCTTAAGTTTCTTTCTCTGCACTCACTTTTTTTCCTTAGGTAAGTTTTTCATCTCTTCATATTAATTTTTCTTATTTTTATAGTTGAATCTTTTATTCTTCCCCTTCATCAAAATCACATGGATTTACTGAGTATAACTTCAGATCTGAATTTTTAAAGTTTACAATCATTATTCACATTACTATTCACTTCAAGAACCCATGTGATTTTTCTGAAGTTTTAAAGCTTAAACCTTATATATTTAACTTGTTTTTCTACCATGAAATCATAATAAAATGGTATATAATTGTTTGCTAAAAAAAAACTTTGAAATAGCTAAGAAACTAATATGCTCTTCTTTTTGTTTATGAAGAGTATTTAAGATTTTTTGTAGAATTAGTAGTGATCTCGTATTTCTAGTTCATATGTGAGTAATTCTTACTATTTTTGTGAATTATAAAGTGTTTATTGCTTGTAATCTATTGATTATTTATGCAAGTTGATAAAAATGGGTTTTTCTTGTGATTTTGTGGTAAAGTTGACACTAAATGGGTTTAATGGCATAATGACTAGTTTTCTATTGTTGGCATGTGACATATACTGACATGACTCAAATCATAGCTTTTGAATTGGATTCACGATCATGCTTGCAAAAACCCAGCAATTTTGTTCATACGATCCGAATTGGAATTGAAACTAGATTTCTACAATTTAAATCAAATCTTCCTACCCTATTTTTTGTTCCTAATCACGATTCTGATCGTGTTTGTAATTGGACTTCCCAAATGGTTGCACATTTTGACAAGTAAACTCACATTTTTAACTGAATTTCCTCGAGTTGAATTGAATCTTTCACACTTAAACTCCCCAATCTTAATCGTGATTCTACTCAAATTTCTTCAATGATCCTACTTACAATTCTGATCACATCTTCAGAAATTTCCACATTTTCAACCTAAGTTCATTTCTTTAAAAACATTTCCTATTTCTCTAGTTTAATCTTATATAAGCCCTACTAAAGCAAGTATAATAACTAAGAAACCTTAAATAAGTAATTATAATATAATATTACTGAATTTAACAATTGGTTATATATTATTAATATGAGATTAATTATAATAGTCATACAATGAAATAAAGAATGCATGGTGCATTTGCAATAGAGTGTAACTTATGTGATTAGAATTATGACTGAATAAGAATACTGTGATATAGTTATTGTGAGGTCCATATTGCTTAATGTTTGATACTTTTCATGAGATCTAGATTGGAACATGATATTATAAATGATAATGGAATATGTTAATGTGAAATTGATGTGTTTATTATGAGATTGATATCATTGAATACTAGAAAGCTCTTATGAGACTTGAAATGTGAATGATGAGGTTGTAATGGTGAATAATGAATCAAATCTTGGATCTAAGTATTCTAATATGATGAGTGGGATAAGACCAATTTGGAGGGATAAGGCTGAGATTGTGTCGGATAAGGCTAGACCTGAGTAATAAGGAGTTTTATTACTTTTATGCATTTTACTTTTACTTGTTTATCATTGTTTTAAATATTAAAATGTGATATAATGATATTGAATAGCATCATGAAAAGAATGGAAGCCTAGGGCATTGAAAACTCTGATTCAGTATAATGTGCCACATATAATGAAATATGAAATCACTCAGAGGTGAGTCTCCGAAATTTAATGATATGAATATGAAACCACCTTGCTATGAACTTTTCTTTTTCAGATTCTCAAGACATTGAAATCAATCCTCGTACAAAAAAGTAAGTATGAACAGTGATCCAACAAAAATCACGTATGACACCTTTTCCACCACTATTACAAGTCTGTTAGGAGCCTATGAGTTTAGAGTCCATTATATTGTTATTTTGAATTTGGTAGAAGGTGAGGTACTCCACGAGGTGGAGATCATTCCCATGGAGCTACCTAATCTCCTTCTCATGATAGCCTTAGGATGGTTTGGCCCATAGTGGTCTACCATCAAAACTTATATTTTGATGACTTTTTTTTGGAAAATTTGTAAATAGAAGGGTTACAGGGCTTAATTATATTAACCTATACTTTTGAAATTATGATAAGATATAAATTGATCTAACTTCTTTTGATTATCCTGTTATGGAATGACATAGAATAGTTTTGGGAAGACATCCAAATTTTAGGAAAGCTAGAAGATCATTTTTTTTAACTGTAAGCAAACTGTGGAACCATGTATCAATCTGACATAAGCCTATTGGGTAATGCCAATGTAAATTATGAAATATATTATTCTCTATGTGCTTGTCCTTCTCCCTATAGTTTATTATCTTTGGGTCAACCAATGAGACGCAAATAAATATATTTAGGAAAAATTGAGATGACTATAATGGGATTAAACGAAAAAAAAAGCCTAGTAATTATCAATAAGAGGGTTGATATTCATACAAGTTATGACTAGGGTTTTGGGCTGTAACATGTTTGGTATCAGAGCAATGGTTTAGGTTGAACCTGAGTATAGGTATGTATGTAGATTGTTTAGAGTCACAGTGGTGATGAAAGCTTCATTCAGTGTTAATGGGAATGGTACTAGTAGCACGTATGCACCCCGGGAGCACGTATTATTGATATCATTCCCATTGACCTAGTGAAATACGTGTTTGTGTGACCTTTTGTATGTCTTGAGAATTTGATTAATTTTGCAATGTAGATTATGGTAAGAACTAGAAAGCAAGAAAGCCAAAAATCTAAGTCTAGTAGTGGAGGCTTGTTTATTAAACGAAACAATCCATGTTGTGAAGTCGATAATAATCCTAAAGTCCCTCAATGGGCAAAAATTTTAATTCAATAGGCTATGAATCATCTGGTATACACATTAACACAAAATCAAAATCAAGGTCAAAATAGAGAGTCTGATAGAAGTAGATGAAATGAAAGAGATTAAACCTATCTTGCTGGAAATAAGCAAGAGTATAGATTAAGAATTATACATGAGTTTTTGAAGCTAAAGCCAACCTGTTATGGTAGAACTGATTCCTTTGTGGACTTGTATCAATTCCTAGACCAGATTAAAAGATATGGTAGGATACTGTGGTGTTTTGAACCTTTACTGATAGAATTGGTAGGGTACTAGTTAGATAATTTAGCATATAATTGGTATACTAGAGCTATTAAGAGGCACACTGCTGATATGGAGCCATTGGCTTAGGCAACGTTCCAAGAGGCCTTTATTGATAGATTTCTTCCTTTTAGTGTCTGACAAGTGAATGCCCAAAGTTTGAAAACTTGAGACAAGAAAACCTGATCGTGAACGAGTATGATGCTCAATTTACTTGACTTTCCTGATACACTGCTCATTTAATTCCTAATAAGGTTATAAAAGTAGAAAGATTTGTGCAAGGACTTCGTGGCTATTATTTTGATCATGTCAAGGTTGATCCAGACACAACATATTAGCAAGTTATGAACCAACCCCAATGGGTTGAACTAAGTCTAAGAAGCATTATGAAAGGGAAGCATTATATGGTAATAAGAAAAGAGCCTGAACTAAGGAAACTAACACTGTGCCAAGTGGAAAATCGAACCCAGCTCAGGGAACACCACCTAGTGGGTGAAAAGGAAACTTTATTGTACTATATTGGTTGTAGAATATGCTAGTAGGAAGGGACATGGGAGGACAATTGGGTTTGACTTTTTCTATTCCATTCCATGGAAAGAGTACATCTCAAAGTTAGCGGAACTTTAATGGTAACTCACCATGGTGCAAGATTTATAACACAAGTCATTATGGATCTTGTAGGAAGGATTTGACTAGATGTTTTTAGTATAGTCAACCTTGTCATAAAGCTAGGGAGTGTCTTGTAGGTATTAGTTCTTCCAAATATGGTGCAAATTTATCTCACTAAGCCCCATACTCACTTGTCTATGGACTTCTTTTTTTTTCATATTCTCAAGACATTGAAATCAATCCTCCTATAGAAAAGTAGGCATGAACAGTGATTTAATGGAAATCACATCCGGCATTTTCTCCACCACTATTACAAGTCTACTAGAAGTTTATGAGATTAAAATCCATTACATTGTTATTTTGAATTAGTTTAAGGTACTCCATAAGGTGAGGATCATTCTCATGGAGCCGCCTAATTTCCTTCTCATGATTGCCCCAGATGGTTTAACCTATAGCGATTTACCATCAAACTTCATATTTTGATGATTTTTTTTTGGACAACTTATAAATAGAATGGCTATAGAACTTAGTTATATTAACCTATACTTTTGAAATTATGATAAGACATAGGTTAATTTAACTTCTTTTGATTATCCTATTTTGGAAGGATATGGAGTAGTTTTGGGAAGAGATCCAGATTTTAGAGAAGTTGAAATATCATTTTAATAAAAAAAAACTGTAAACAAATTGTGGAACTATGTATCAATCTGGCATGTGCCTATTGGTTAATGCTAGTATAAATTATAAAATATGTTTGTTCTTTATGTGCTTGTCCTTCTCTCTATAGTTTATTATCTTTAGGTCAACCAATGAGATTTAAATGAATATATTTAGGAAAAAATGGGATGACTATAAATGGGATTAAATGGAAAAAAAAAGGTTGGTGATTATTAACAAGAGGATTAATATTCATGCTAGTCATGACTAGGGTTTCAAGTCGTGACAATTTCTCTTGCATTCTTCCATTATTTTGACTTCTGTTGATAGTGAAATTTGGTCGATACGGAAGACTCAAACTTCAGCCAACGGGGAGGAGTTCTGGGATCCAATACTACCTTTGAAGTGTGGAAGAGAGAAGACCGAGAGGAAGAAGATGAAAAAGGGGAACAACATGTTTAACGTGGTTCGGCTAAATCTGGGTGGTATCGAACCCTACATCCATGGTGGAAATTTTATTAAAGTGATTTATAGAGTTTCTGCTTACAAGATTGTCCTCCTTCCTCTTTCTAACAATGTAAGCCTATTTATAGAGGAAGGAGGGGTTACATGCATTAATTACAAGCTACAATTGTGTTACATCAAAT
>JANHAO010013677.1:0-15723 GCA_026873985.1 Saraca asoca
TTTGTGGCAATGATATGACTCAAAGTCTCCAAAATTTATATACCTTTTTGTGATAAATAATGATATTCATTTATATGATACTACTCACAATATTTATTGGAGCAATAATTTTTTTGTAATCAATTTTTTTTAGGATGGTGTTGAAGTTAATTTGAAAGATTAATTTTCACCCACAAATGCAAGAAGATCTTCAGAAGGGAGTAACCAAGACTTTTACCACTGATCATGCCTAGTCTTCTTAGAATATTAATGTTATGGCTTTTGGTTGTACATATGAATATTTTATTTTCTTTGATTTGTGATGTGAGACAAGTTGCATTTGAAATTTTTAAATATATTCAAATTTGTATTTTTAATTATATGGATTTATTATTATATTGGTTTTCATTTTATATTAATTCCTTATTACACCATGGGTTACATTTTTATTTTATATGGATAATTAAGGTCATTAATTAATATAATAAATAGAAAGAATAGCTTAATTTAAAAAAAAAAATTAAAAAAATTTAGCGGCGGTTACATAACCCCCGCTAAATCAAATTGTAAATTTTTAGAAAATAATAGTAACGGTTACATAACCCTCGCTAAATGAAATCACAATTTTTATTTACAAAAATAGTGGCGGTTAACCGTCACAAAATTAACCGCTGCTAAATATGACACATGATGATTCTAGCGGTTGTATTTAACTGCCACTAATGTCAATTCGGTGGTAGGTTTTTTAGTGGTTCTCATAACCATTGTTATTTTACTTGGTAGCGGTTCGAACCGCTGTTATTTTCAATACGTAACTGTCGTTATTTTGAGCCTTTTTTTTGTAGTGATTAGAAAGGATAGATTTATATAAGAACTTTAAAAAGAATAGGACAATTGTTTGTTATGGGTAGAAAATATGATTTTCATCAGGAAATTAAAGAAAGTAAATAGATGATTAAGAGATATTTTGTGTATATGAACCAACACATTGTTAAGTGGGATTTGGAAGACCTATATGCATTAAAAGATTAATTTTTTTAATTTCTTTCTATCATTGGGAACAATGGCTAATGATTAAGGTGTAGTATAAGATGGCACATATTATAAGGTATGTTGTTAGGGGCATATAGTTTGATATGGTCTGTTAGGGGCATACAACCTTTTAATCATCGTTCCTTCTGTTGACCATGCTAGTATAATTTGTTTGATTGTATCTTACTTAACCAACTAATCAATTTGACCCCTATGCATGCAAGCATGCTAACTACCAAGATAGGTTGATCAATGAATCCCTTCAGTTGACTTTGAGAGGAATCACCTCATACAATACTATGCTAGTTGACCTAAGGGTCCCACCTTTCACTATTTTGTGATAGGCTTTGTTCAGATTGGTTACATCTCAAAATTTGAAATAGACTTGATGTGAATGAATGATAAGACATGAGTAGAGACAAGATGAGATTACTAGCTATGCATGATCACATAGGAAGAAGTTGAGTAGTACTAGAAAGATAAGGATATTTAGAGTTCCATGTGAATGCTTATACAAATATTATAAATATATGATGTATGCTATGATATATGAATTATATTTATATGTGTATGACTGCAAATGTTTTCAACCCAAAGATGGGTTGAATTTTTCTGCTTACTAAGTACTCGGGTTATAATCACCCATTCATTAACATTTTTAGGTTAATAAATTCATAGAAGATATCTCAATTACAAGAAAGCCTCAATTTATATGTGTTTGCTATTAGGTACATGGATTTCTTGACATGGATTCCTTGACTATCTTTCAATGCTTAGTGTTTCCCAGCAGACAAAGGTCCTAATGTTTTATAATTTATGAATTTAAAAAAGATTATATTTACTTTCAAAACTTAGAAAATAATTCATAAAATCAATTTTATTAAAAAATTGCATATCATAGATTTTAAATTAAAGGAGCCAAATATATTTTCTACATTGTTTTCATGATTTTCAAATAAAAAGGATTTCAAGGCTCAAGAATGCTTCTGAGTTTGCAGGTTAGCACTTGGTGATTCATGTTGATTATATATCCAAAATTCTAGATGTGACACTCTGCTTTTTCTTTTTCATGCATACATCATACAAAGCTCTTGGCTAACTTAAGAATGGAAACTAACCCAAAATTATCTTCCACTTTGTCTCCTGACACCTTCATTCGAGTTCTAAACTTTACATTGAAAATGCAAAAATCTTTAAACACAAGGTACTCATCTCATATTCACTTATCAAGCAAAATAAGGTATCTACTTATTTCCATGGACCTAACTTTTCAAGACTTGAGGATTATCAAAAAATGAATATGAACCTTTATTACCCATAATTGAAAATTGAGAGCCTTTAGCCTTAAAATCCCCAAATTCCCATTTTCTACTAGATTGATAATCGGTATAGGTTTTTAGAATTTTTCCTTCTCCTTTAGTTGAATATGCTAGATAGGTTAGAAAAATCGAAGGCTAAAGAATGGAAAGATTTAGAGATTTATGAAGCAATTCAATCATCTTGCTTCCTAGTTTTTGATGTAAGTTGACAAACACCATTTTTCTTCCATAAGGTCTAACTGGAATTTCTTTTTTTGACTTGACTACTTTAATTGGACTTAGATGTCATGGAGAACATATTCTCTGATAATGTTAACATTTGATGAATTGTTGAAGCTTTTTTCTTCTTTTAAATTATATTCTTCTTACAACATATTTTTAGAGTCAAACTTCATAGTTGACAAGCCTACTTTTTCTAACAAAGAACACATTGCTTTTCTTATTTATTGGCTTTATAATTTTTTTGTATTGTGTGTCGACTCTAAAAATGAAACTGTCTTTATTGCCTTGAGTAGTTTTTTTGCATAAAGGTTAACACTTATCATTAGGTCAATTGATAGTTGCCTAATCTTTTCAATAATATTAACTTGGATGTATCAAAAATTTGAAGTTGCCAAGCCATGACTAACTTAGGTGGCCCCCTTTGGATTTTTCACCTTTGGCTAACCATCATCTGTGGAGGAAAATTGATGCTTGATCCTTTATGGAGTCTAAGTTTGTTATGCATTTCTTTAGCCTAAATATCAATCCATGCTTATTCAAGAACTTATCTTTGAATTCTTTTTTCATTTTTATTCATTATAGTAACTCAGCAAAACATCTCAACCCATTTATTGATCATGAATGCAATCCTAACTTGTTCATAACATAGATTATCCTTGGCTATCCATCTTACATTGAGATTTGGTCAAGATTCTGTTATGCCTAGGATTTTCATGTATGCCTTCCCATGGAGAAGAAGTCAAAACAATTTGAACACTATCTCCCTTGATAATTTGAATAATCTAGTTATGAAACCCTTAATTTGTATTATATTTGTTTTGATGATGATTTTTCTATGTTTAGTTATGAGCAAAGATAAAGGTTACAGTGACTTGCTTCTAGTTAATGAGCCCAATGATAGACTAGGTTCTCTTTGAATTTTTATAATAATTTACTAATTATCCAAAATAAGTTAATATTTTTTATCTTGAGTTTTGGATGAAAGTAGACGTAGTAAAGTTGCTCTATGCATTAATAGTGATAACATTATTGGGGCTTCAGATATGGTTGACTGTTAAGCAACACATGCTAAATTCAAAGAGCAAATTGAAGATAGAAGGTTTTACAGAGAGAAGTCAGAAAGCTTAAGCAAAATGCAAATTAAATTCAAGTTACTCTCTGAAGAGTGAAAGTGACATCTCACTAGAAAGGAAGTACCAGTTAAGTTGGTTCTTTATCAACTTTCTAATAGCTACCCCTTCCAAGCACTGTAAATAGATGTTATTTCAATACTTTTTAGTAGCATTCACTCCAAGGACAAAAAAGAGCTATATATCCATTTCTCTCCAAGGCTTTCAAGAAAAATTTCTTTGAGTCATTCATTGAATATCTACATTTTTTAGAGCGATACAATATTGTTGTCTCTTTAAGACATTCCCACAAACTTCATTTATTTGATTTTAGTTCACTAGCTTATGATTGAGAGAATAGTGTGATTATTGGTATGATCCTGAGAGCCAGCTCATTTTGAAATCCTTGGATTGTGAGGTGGCCTTGGTGTGAGGCTTATATTTTGAAATCCTCAAATTGTGAGGTTGCTTTTGTGTAAGGCATTGCTTGAGTCTTGTGAGAAGAACAAGTGTGGAAAAAAGGTTGTAAAAGCGATGTGTAAGTTGTATTATACAATAGCTAGTGGATCCAAAAGGCATTCCTTTTGGACTATCAAATCTCTATAATCAGTATGCACTATATCTCCCTTAATTATTTTATTATATGCTCTAAACTACCTTATTTACACACACACATATATATATATATATATTTAACTTTCTCTTAATGAAAATTTCTAATTTTATAGATTTTGGAAAATTTTTTATTGATCAAAATTAATTTTTGTGACACTAATTCACCCTTTCTTGGTGCAATTGTTCTATCAATTGACATTAGAACAAGGTCTCATTTTTATTAAACTTAACCACTGTAAGTAAAGATCTTGTAGAGATAGGACGAAATATCTTACGTCTCTTGGTTCAACAACTAGACCATCTTTAATCAATGGCACAAATTATGATTACTAAAAATTTAGGATGATGATTTTTCTAAGAGCCATTGACTTTGATATGCGGGAGATTATTGAAAATGGCACAACAATACCCATGAAGAAGCGAGATGGAAAGCAAGTTCCAAAACCAAAAGAAGATTGGAGCAAAGATGAAAATAAAAATGATATTTTTCATGCAAATGCTATGAATGCAATGATATATGCTGTGGCTTCAAAAGAATTCAAGAAGATATCAAAATGTACCATTATGAAGTCACATTTGAAGGCATAAAACAAGTTAGCCAAACTCACTTCAACATACATGTGGAAGGTTATGAACTCTTTCTCATGAATGAAGATGAACATATAGAACCTCTGTTTGAAAAGGCTTTCCTCAATTGTAAATGATCTTCATGCACTTGGAAACATTATTCTTGAAGGCAATCTTGTCATGAAAATTCTTCTAAGTCTTTGAAAATCTTGGTAGTCAAAATGTGATACCATTCAAGAAGTAAATAATCATGATACACTCACATATGATGAGCTAAGAGGAAAGCTCTTAGCATATGAAAAAACATACATGAGAAAATCTCTTGATAATAGAAAATGAAATATTACTTTTAAAGTTTCCTCTTCTAATTGAGAACTTCCAATCAAGAAGAAATCTTGGAAGAAAAAGATTCTTTCAATGAGCAAGATGATGAAATGGTTTATCTTGCCAAAAGGTTCTTTGACATGTATAAAAGAAATGATTTTAGTAAACCTAGACCTCTTATGCAAAAGGAACAAGTTGAAGGAGAAACAAGTAATCAACAACCAACTTGCTTTGAATGTAACGGGTTCGGTCACAAGAAGTCAAAGTGTCCTAATCTCAAGAAAAGATTTCAAAGAAGGCCTTAAAAGAAAAAAACAATGATGGCCTCTTAGCATGATAAACACTTGCCCTCTAAAGAAGAAGAAGAAGAGGAAGCAAGTAAAGATATAGCCAACCTTTGCTTGACCTTTGGTGGCAAAAGATACGGTCTTGTTATTGTTAATGATTTCTCTATACTTGAGTTATCTTTTTAGCTCATAAAGATGATACATTTGATGGATTTAAGGAGTTTTGCAAAAAGGTTCAAAATGAAAAAAGTGTATGCATATCAAGCATCCAAAGTGATCATGGTAAATTATTTGAAAATCATCTTTTTGAAACTTTTTTGTGAAGAAAATGTTATTAGTCATAATTTTTTTTGTCTTATAACTCTAACGAAATGGAGTAGTTGAAAGGAAAAATAAAACTTTACATGATATGACTAGAACTATGCTTTATGAAAATGACCTTCCTAAACATTTTTAGGTAAAAGTAGTAAACATATGTTGTTATATTTGTAATAGATTTTTTATAAGGCCCATCTTAAAGAAAATTGCTTATGAACTTTAGAATGAAAGAAAACCCAATATAAGTTATTTCTATGCATCTGGATGTAAATGTTATATCTTGGACTATGGAAAAGATTAACTTGCTAAGTTTATCTCAAAAGCTGATGAATGCATCTTTTTGGGATACTTTACTACTAGTAAAACATATAAAGTTTATAACAAAAGAACTCTAATAATAGAGGAATCTATACATATTGTAAATGATAAGACTAATGATTTACCTTTGAGGGAAGAGTTAGTTAATGATGATGATATTATCCTAAAAGTCAACAAATCAGAGGTGCTAAAAGAGTAAGTTTAACTAAACAATGAAAGTCTAGACATGCAAAATGGCTTAAACTAACAAGTTGATCCTAAGGAGCAAGATAGCTCGAGGGAAGCAGAAAGCCTAAATGAACAAGTTAGAGAGCAAGCTTCAAAGTTTCCACATTAAAACCTTTCTAGAGAATGTAGACATATGCCAAGCTATACAATACAATATATTATTGGTGATCCTTCTCAAAGAATTTGAACAAGATCCTCTTTAAGGAAAAATGATAACAACCTAGCTCTTCTCTTCACTTGAACCAAAGAATGTTAATGAAGTATTACATGATGAGCATAGGATTCAAGCTATGTAAGAAGAGCTCAATCAATTTAAAAAGAATGAAGTATGGAAGCTTGTGTTAATGAAAGATGATTATCTAATCATTGGAACTAAATGGGTCTTTTGCAACAAGCTTGATGAATCTAGAAAAGTTGTAGGAAACATAGCAATGTTAGTAGCACAAAGGTATAATCAACAATAAGGTATTTGCTATGAAGAAACTTATTCAACGGTTGCTAGACTTGAATTTATTCACATGCAACTTGCTTTTGCATCATCCAAGAGTTTCAAACTATATCAAATAGATGTTAAAAGTACCTTCTTGAATAGTTTCTTAAATGAAAAAGTTTATGTGAAACAACTACCTATATTTGAAAGTCTTGAGAAGTCAAATTATGTCTTTAAACTCACAAAAGTTATGTATGGGGTCAAAACAAGCTACTAGAGCTTGGTATGAGAGACTTAGTAAATTTTTAATTAAAAATGGTTTTACAAAAGGAAAAGTGGATATAACTCTTTTTGTCAGAAACATCGAGCATGATATCTTGATTATGCAGATATATGTTAATGATATTATTTTTGGATTCACTAATGATCTCTTATGTGAGGAATTTGTAAATCTTATGAAAGGAGAGTGTAAAATGAGCATAATGGAGAGCTTACTTTCTTCCTTGGACTTCAAGTGAAACAAACCAAAGAAGGCATCTTTATAAATCAAGCCAAGCACACTAAAGATCTCTTAGAGAGATTTGGGATGGAAGATTCAAAAATTCTTAGTACTCTAATGAGAGCCGATTTGCTAAAGTAGATGAGGATGAAAATGATAAGCCTATAGATGAAAAGTGGTATAGAGTTATGATTGACTCACTCCTTTATCTTACCATAAATAGACTAGATATTATGTTTTGTGTGTGCTTATGTGCAAGGTATCAATCTAATCTCAAAAAATCTAATATATGTGTTATGAAAAGAATGTTTAGATGCTTACTTGGTACAAAAGAACTTAATTGTTGGTATCCCCAAAATGAATGCTTTAATCTTGTTAGATACTCAGATGCTGACTTTATAGGATGTAAGCTTGGCAGAAAAGTATTAGTAGTACTTGTCACTTCCTAAGCTAATGGCTTGTTTCATGGCATAGTAAAAAAAGCAAACTTCAGTTACTTTTTCCACATCTGAAGCTAAATATATGGCAGTTAGAAGTTACTATTCACAAGTTTTATAGATAAAACAACAACTTGGAGATTATGATTTGAATTTAAATCTCATCCCAATACTTCGTAATAATACTAATGCGATTAATCTTACCAAAAATCCTATTCAACATTCAAGAACCAAACATATCGCGATTAAGTATAATTTTATATGAGATCATTTTCATAGAAGGGATATTGAGTTCAACTTTAAAAATATTGAAAATTAGTTGGTTGACATTTTTACAAAATCCATTCATAAAGATAGATTTTGTTATATTAAAAAAGATCTTGGAATGATTAATCTTGATTAATTTGGTCTTACATGTTAGGTAATGATATTTAGGCTTTATGTGCATACATTTTGATGTATTAGATTTCATAAATCATGCATAAGTCTTTTTTTTATTTAATTGCATACCATTTTTTTAAATAAAAAATTTGCATGTTTTTTTTTGTAGGTTTGTTTTATAAAAAAATTAGCAAGGAAAAGGACGCTTGTTGGAAAATGGATTACTTAAAGATCAAGAAAAGAAAATTATAAGAAAAGATAGCTTATGGGTTCAAGCACATTAAATGCAAAGTTTGAAAAAGTTTTCTCACTGATTTTGACCATGTTGACGATGGATTTCGGTTCTGCCAAAATCCAACCAACTAGAGGGATTCTTATGGACTCAAGCTAGTTTCTAGTTGATTAGGATGAAGAATGATGGAGACAAAGAGGAAGAATGGTGGATGCACAATATTTTTAATATGGTTTGGCTAAAATCAGGCGACATCATTCCCTATGTCCGTGGTAACTTTTATAAATTTGAAGAAATTTTAGTAAAGTTATAGTATACAAGCTTGGCCTCTTTACAAGGATCTCCCTTCTCCTATTTATAGAGTATGGGGAGGTTATAATAGTAATTTTATAAGTTGTAATTCTATTACATTAAACATTAAATATATAAGACTATATAGATTCCTGCAAGTTAGCTTCTGCAGGCTACTTTCTGTGGGGGGCCCTCTCTGTCTGCTAGGCCAGATAACTGACATGAGCTGGTCTGGTCCTCTATCTTGCTAAGCTTCTTGATCAGGCAATAGGCCTTATCTCATGAGCCACCCCTGGCTTAGGGTTGCTGCTGGCCTTCGGCCAGTGAGGACGAGCTCGCATATGGTGAAGCAAGCTCATGCAGGATCAGTTGTTTGAGTATGTGAGCTAAGGCCTAGCATCCTTAACCTTAACAAGCTAGATTTCTGATAGGATTTAGCTTCCTAGTGGTTCTTTGCCAGCTTATTTCGTAATGCTGGATTTTACCCATAATAGACCACATGTTAAAATTCTTTTCATAATATTTTTCCTTGGTGTTTGTATCATAGTTATCATCTTTTTCACAAAAGTTCTGTTTTTTTAATTGTTTAGTCTTTCAAAAGTTTTTATTTGTTTTAAAACATTTGTCTTTTTCCTCACTCATCTTTCCTAGAAAGTATTTCCTTTTTTAAGTTAAAAACTTTATAAATAAAATTTCCTTTTAATTTTCTTTATTTATTTACATCATTTTGGTAAAACTCTCTCTAAAAACTCTTAGCTACCTTTTTTTTTATTTTCTTAAAATCTCCTTCCTCTTACTAAAACGCTTTTTCTTTTTAAATCCCTTTTAATTATTTTAATTCCTTTTTCATACTTTTAGTAAGAATAAAAGAAATACCAAAAAAAAAGAAAAAAAAAATCCAAATTATCTTCTTTCTCATTGGAACACTGCGATGCTACCACCCATCTTTGGTCTACCACCATTATAGATTTTGCCTCCCATTTTTTTTTTCATGATTTGAGCTTAACCTTATCTAACCAAGTGGTTTTATGAGAAAAAAAATTCTTGTTTTAATTTCTTTGGCCCTTTCTTAAAGCTCACTATAGCCCAACTATATTAATCAAAATCTCATCTACTCTTTGACAAATCAAAATGACTTTGCAAACCAAAATGGTAAAATTTCTCACCATTTTCTTTAAGAATCCTTCCTCCAAAAATTAATACTATTATAACTTTGCTAAAAGAAAATGTATGACCCATAAAAGGGTCAATCTTGGCTCTTTGGAGAAAGGAGTGAAGAGAATTAAATGGTTGAGAAATTTGGGTTGGGATCCCTTTTTGAGCTTGAATAAAGTTTATGATGAGTATACAAATTACTCCTGAGTTAGGTGATGATCACATTCGGCTATCTGTTAAGGGGAAGGAATATTTGCTAAGCTCTTGGGAGTTTCAATTGATGGCACTTTGTTCACTCCAAAGAAAGGAAAAATCAGTGAAGGAAAATACAATGCTAAGGAGTGGATCAAGCACATCACTTATGGAGCATGTGATTAAAATGCTAAAGCTATGATCCTCAACTTTGACATTTTATATTGTGTGTTAAATTCTTTATCTAAAAAGAGGTGCCATGAGTAATGCTAGTGGAAAATTTGGGGCATTTGATTATTTGAAGAATGATTCACAATAAAGTCAGAAAAGATAAATGTTTACCTTATGGAATGGTTATAACTCTTATTTTAAAACACTTGAATGCTGACTTGTCTAAAGACATTGGAATGAATGTTACTAAAGGGAATATCATGGATGTTGGTTAGTTGTATATTATTGCTTTTTGAAAAATAGATGAACTCTTGATAGGTGAAATTGTTAAGAGAAGCTCTAACAAGAAAGGAGGTAGAAAGAAAAAGGTTGACAAAATGATGAATAAGAAGGAAACAAGTCTTCTCCGACAAAGAGCAAGTTTTCTATTGACTCTATAGCAACCTTAAACCAATTTGTGTCTAGAAGAGCAAGTCTTGAACAACTAAGGAGCAAAGGAGTCATTATTTTTTCTAGCCCTTCTAATACCTCTAAGGGCACAAGAGTGGTTGAAAATGATGGTGAAAATTCCCCCAGGGCCAAGAAGCTGAAAAAGGGAAAAGAAAAGATACTGCTTGATGAAAATAATTTATACATAATTTTTATATATTTATACTTATTTTTTTGTCATTTTCATATGCTTAATTGGACACTTGGAATTGGTTTTGTGTTTTTCTAAGATTTTGTGCTTAATGAATTTATTCTGTAAATTTGTGCCATTTAGGTTTTTTGAAATATTTGGAGTTATAGACCTTAGTTTTAGGTTATTCTTTTGTCATTAGAAAGTTAAGAGAAACCAAAAAATGTCATGAAGAGTCCAAAGCCTATTCCAGATGTTTTAAAGGTGAAATAAAGCTTGGAAATGAGAACAAAGTGTAATGCTATGACCTAGACTTGGTTTTAGCGTTTTCAGTAGTAGAGCTTTACCCATCATTTCGATACAACATTAAGCCGATTGGATAGGATCCAATCTTACAACTTTCATGAAGGGCTTGAGAGCAAACTGCACTGTTTTGCTTTAATTACGATGTTATGAACTTAAGTGTTTAAATTTGTTACTCGATTGGACTGCTCTGAAAAGCTATCTTAGTGTTTAGCCTATAACTTGAGTGAGAGACTGAGTTTTAATATAAGGTTAAGGCGATTGGAAAGGTAAGTGATAGGCCTATAGTTCATATAAAGTCATGTCCAAATATGCCTCCTTCCAACCTTAAACCACAACCCAACTAAGAGGTAGTGAACTGAATCTATAAACAAATAGCTAAGCCTCATTTGTAACACCTTTTACATTCTTTCTATATTGTCTCTAACATTTTTTACATTCTTTTTGTATTGTCTCTAACCTTTGGAGGAGAGGAGCTTTAGTAGGGCAAGACTCCATCTATAATTAGGTTTTCTCTATTCCTTTTTTACTTTCCCTTTTATTTTTGTTATTAATATGTAGCTAGATTGTTCTCTCAATCTAAGGGAATTTCTACAGCTATTTTATTATTAATTATGAGACTTGATTTAATTATCAATTTATTCCTTTTTTTTATTCTTTTAATAATTTGTTCTTACTACCTATAATTGTTGTGGATGATTGATTAAAGGGCCCATTAATTTTTTTGTTCAAAGTGGTTAAATGCTAGCTGAATTTCCACAGGCAATCTAATTGTTTGTGGTTGTTTAGTTGTGGGGCTAACAATAAAGTATTGATAAGTTACTGAGGTGAGTCAATTCTCCTAGGAAGGATAATTAATTGGATTGCTACTGGGGTAATTTAGTTAATTAGACTTAATGTTGTTAGGACTTATTGTTATTAGTAAATTGGTTGGGGTGTAGAGCTTTGATCGATTTAACAATAAGTGTCAATTAGGTGTTGGGCTTTGTTGACTACTTTAGGGAAAAATTAACAAGGTTTAATTAAGTGCTAGCCTTAATTAATATCTTGACTAGATTGTTAAAATGGGAATGAAATAATAGTATCAATGATTAGTCACTAAATTGGTTGTAACAGTCCTTTGGATTGAGTTTTCCTACCTTTGTTTTCCTTGCACTTTCAATTTTATTTTGTTATGCATTTAATTTGTTTGTTTAAATTACTAGTCTAGATAGTATCCACCCCTTATTTTGTTATACTATAAGCACATAGACTTCAATATCCAATCTCTATGGGCATGACCTAGACTTACCCTTGCTATTAGCTAGCTTAGGTAGTTTAGTATTATTTTGGTTAGTTTTAATAGTCATCATTACCTTCTCTAAAAGATCTTGCCAAGAAAAAATTGAAAGAACTTTCTAAGTCTATGAGATAGATGAGGCAAGTTTCAACTACTTAACAAGCAATCAAGGTGATTCAAGAATCAACTCCTATTCAAAGATCCAACAAACTCAGATATAATGTTATCAAGCCTACCATGGAGATAAAGCTAGTTGAGGGTGGTTTATAATTGATGTGAGTGATGATGAATGTGACTATGATGAAGCACCTTTAAAGAAGTAGGTTCAAAATGGTGTGTAAAGTAAAGGGAGCATCTTCTTCCAAATATAGATTTTGAACCTTTCAACTCTCTTATCAATACCTTTGAGGTAAATCTTGATTCTTCAAATAATGATAAAGTTGCTTCTCATGGTAGTTTACTTGCTTTTTATACTAGATCTTCGGAAGAAATACAAAAAAGTGCAAGCTCTTGTCTAGCTATTATCTTAGATAATAGGACCGAAGTTAATGAAGAGGAGTTGAGAAAATTAGGTAGCTTGATTGTTGCATCCTCTCCTCTTGAAAAGAAGCAAGCTGCTAAAACACTCTTTAATATTAACATCACTGACCAAATTTTTTGGGTAGATAGCCTTTATTTCTTCCAAGAAATATCTAAATCCACCATTCTCACAAATGCCAGAGCTAGCTTCCTATCCAACCTAAATACAACCATAGAAAATACTAAAAATGTGTAATGTTTTGCTACTTCAAGTGAACATCTGGTTACCAAGAGAAATTATTCTCAAGGCATGATGGTTGATCTAAATGACTTAATCATTACCCTAGCTACAATAAATAGGCCTACTCCTACTGAACAAGTTGATGCATTTTCTTTGGCAATTGTTCTTATACATTAAAAGCCTAGCCATGCTCATGTTATGCTTATAGATACACTTGATGGTTTTCATAGGATTTCTAGTATCATGCAACTTAAGGCTAGGCTTGCAAGGATTGAATAAGCTCATCATGATTTGAAAGAGCAAGTTGGCCAAGAAGTGATCAGGAATGAAGTTGCATCTTTGCCAGTTACAATCGTTGGCCAAATTTGAAATGTCTTAACTCCCATTTCTAGGAACTAGCTAGTTTTTGACTTTTCCAAAGTATCCAAGCTTTTATGTGTAAAAAAAAAATGATGTCTTTTTATGTTTTCCACATGTTCATGTTTATGTCTTTTCTAGGGCACGTGTACTGCCCTTTTTTTGTCTAGTGTATTCATTTATTGCATATGACTTGTAGGAATTTGGTTGACATATGCATGAATAAGTTATTTTGTCATTGTTGTTTTAATACTTCCAATATTGTAGGAATGATTAGTAATCTAGAGCTATTGAATGGATCTATCTGGTCTATTCATGAATTAGTTTGCATGGATTTGTCATGAACTGGCCAAATTGGATGGGTATGCAAAGATTGTGGACTATCTAAATGGTAGTTTGAGTTTTAACACTTGTGATCCACGGGCCCAATAGACCCATCCATGGTCTTTTTCTATTTTTCAAAAATAATTTAAAACTTTTTAAAAATAATTTTAAACCTAAAGCAATAATTGTAGATTCTAAAATCATACATTTATAACATTCTCAGTGCCAAAAAGCCTATAAATGTTAAAAAAAATTAAGAACATTTCAAGAAGATCTCGCAAAATAAAAAATTGTATGTAAAATGTTTGATGTATAATCTTCAATACAAGGACACATTTTACATATTTTATCAACAACTTTCTAGTAATATATGTGATATATATTCCCATTGTGAGAGATAATTATTGTTGTTGATGATTACATTTTTATTGTGTCGTCAATTCTTTTGATATAATTGCTCATTATTATAACTATTTATGACCTTATTTGAGCATTTATTTCTCCTGGCATTTACAACTAACCTTCAAAATATTTTTTTGATATGTTAAAGGGGGAGAAAATAGACCGAGGAAAGACAAACAACAAGAAACAGGAAGCAAGTTAACTTGTGAGAACAAAGAGGACTAAAATAATATAAAAGATCAAGACATACTATACAGCTATAGGGATCTTAGCTTTTTATTCTTTTATTCTTGTTCTTTGTTTGATCTTGAACAAATCTTATCTTTGTAGGATTCTTATCATTAGAAAGGAGAAGATTGTGAAAACCCTTGGTTTATATTATACTTGTTTTGATGATGATTTTTTTTTTTTGTTTAATCATATGCAAAGACAAAGATTATAATGACTTGCTTCTAGGTTCTGTAGTTAATGAACCATATGATAAACTAAGTTACCTTGAGCTAAATTGGTTAAGTTTCTTTCATTAATTTAGTAACTTTATTTCATTGAATTTTTTTTTATAATACTTAGATGCTTATCCAAAATAAGTTAATATTTTTATCTTAAGTTTTGTGTTAAAGTAGACTTAGTCAAGTTGCTCTTTGCATTAATAGTGATAGTACTGTATGGGGTTTCAGATATGCTTGAGCATTAAGAAGCACATGCTAAGTTTAAAGAGCAAGTTGAAAATAGAAGATTTTATAGAGAGAAGTTGGAAAGCTTAAACAAAGTGCAAATTAAATTCAAGTTGCCCTTTGAGGAGTGAAAGTGACATCTCACTGGCAAGGAAGTAGAAGTTGAGTTGCAGATGAGGTGGATCTTTATCAACTTTCCAATGACTATCCCTTTCAAGCATTATAAATAAAGGTCATTTCAACACTTCTCAACATCCACTCCAAGCATAAAAAAGAGCTATATATCCACATCTCTCTAGAGCCTATAAGAAAAATTTCTTTAAGTCATTCCTTGAATATCTACATTTTTTAGAGTGAAAAAAAACATTGTAGTCTATTTGAGACATTCCCATAAACTTCATTTATTTTCTTTTAGTTCACTAGCTTGGAATTGAGAGAATAATGAGATTCTTGGTAAGATATGAGAGCTCATTAATTGGGAAATCCTCAAATTGTGAGGTAGCCTTGGTGTGAGGCTTGTATTTTGAAATCCTCATATTATGAGGTTGCCTTGATATGAGGAATTACTTGAGTCCTATGAGAAGATCAAGCATGGGAAAAGGTTGAAAAAGGGCTGTGTAAGTTGTACTACAAATCAGCTAGTGGATAACCCTCAAGTGGATCATTTCAGCTTGAGAGAGAGGAGTAAATCCAAAAGACATTCCTTTTGGACCATCAAACCTCTATAATTAGCTTACACTATTGATGTGCACAAACTTGTTGCACGTTTTAAAATAGCCGCAAGTGCATGGTGTAATTGTAGTAAAGAACTAACGAATACGGGTTAATTCCTCAGGGAAGTTTTGTTTCTTTTTAATTACCAAAATCTTTGCAGTTCAACTATCCAGACAGATTGAAAA
>JANHAO010013678.1:0-15750 GCA_026873985.1 Saraca asoca
ATTATGAGTATTTATTTTCATATGAAAAAATAATAATTACAATATATATTTATAAATAAGTATAATATTTTTTAATATTTATAAACGTACCCTTATATTTTTATTATTTACGTGTATCTCCCACATGTCGATGTCCTATATTTTTTAAAAATGTCGTATTCCCGTATCCGTGTCCGCATTTTTTCGTATCCCCGTATCGGTGTCCGTGCAACATAGGTTGCATATAAAAGGAAGATTTATCATTAATTCCCAGCAATAATATACATATATATATATATATATATTATAAGTTGTCTTATTCCTCTGAATCATTATTTTTTTTTTAGTATTATCAATATATTATTAATTTCCAATACTGTAGGCTTTTTATAAAATGGCTACACCATTATTTTGCAATTTGAAGATAAGCAGTCAAAAAAATGAGTGGGTGAATGAAGACAAAACTGGATAAAATGAAAGGGCCACCAGACACTTTTTGATAGAAAGCTTAAGCTTCAAGAATGGCATAAGCAATTATGGGAAAAACCTTCTTTATAATTGAAAATTGGTTGCAGGGTGCGTTGGGGCACCCATCATCACACATCTTTACTCATCTCAATGTTATAATTAGTAAAACTCTTCTTCCCACCAACATATAAACCACATAATCTGCTTAAGATGTGAAAAAAAATTCTCAATTTGATTATTAGCATCATGTAATTTTTTAATTTCTCTTTCACTTATCATCAATTTCAAGCTATGTGTTAATGATTTTTTTTTTATTTTCAATTTAACAAAAGTTGTCAACTTGAATTAAATTTAATCTATTTTATAAATCAAAATGATCAAAATAAATTATTTTGATTAAAAATTATCAAATAAAACCGATTTGTATATTTACACAACCAATAAGCCTAAATTTTACACACCAAAGAATAAAATTACATCGTATGAAACAAGTAATGGTTTTCCTTAAAGAAGCAGGACATAGTGGGATTTGTGCATGAAACTCCTGAGCGACCTCTTAGGTGATGTCTGTGGGACCTTTTTGCTTAACAGAATTTACAGAGACATTATAACAGAAACATAGATTCAATCAGATGAACTGAACTCATTCCTAACTGAAGTTCCTCCAACCCCCAACATACTCAGATCAGACCTTATAGTCCGCAATACAGTTTAACCACTTTTTATTATTTTTCTTTCTAATTTAAATATTTATGTTTTTAGATTTCGTTCCTTGTTTGAATTTACTTGCTCTGCTATCTTTGGTGATTTTTATATAATTACTAAAATACCTTTAATCTTGGTTTTCAAAGGAAAGAGTTATAATTTTTTTTATTTTTTATTTAATAAGTGGGGGTAGGAGGAAGATTGGTGAAGCAAACCAGCTTGTTAATCTATTAAGAGTCAAAAGCTTAAAGCAATTAATCTTAATTATAAACCAAATTGTTGAGTAAGGATGAAAATTTCGAACAAAGTCTATGAACAGTGATTTGCTTTCATATTTGGCAATATAATCTTGTTTCTAAAGAGAAAGTAATTCGGAAGTCTATGCGATTGGTCATGGAAAGTTGATCATTATATGACAATTAATTAAAATTTTAATTAATAAAGGTGATAAACATAAAAAAATTTTAGTCATAAAAATAAATAAAATTTATATTTTGACCTAACCTTTTAAGGGTCATTATTAGATTCTCTTTGTTATAGGCATTTTAGTGTTATTTTAGATGTAATTTATTAATTATCATATTCTGATATATATATATATATATATAAAATTTTTGTGCTAATATGATGTTATGAAAGGGAATTATTCAAATTGCATTTTTATTTGAATACGTGCATTTTGATCGATGAAGTAAGAAAGTAAGAAATTAGATAGAAAATACATAATATGTTAGAGGTCAAAATATTATTTTAAAACAAATTTTTATATATTACATAAAATTAATTATAAACCAATATATGTATCTGTGTTTAGAAATTATTAGCTAATTATGTTATTGTAATTGACTTGATATAATAATTAATGTGCATCTAAGAATTGTGACCAAACATGCACTTAGAATTATCTATATTTGCTTGACTGGAGGCATTGCCAAGTTGTAGCCAATCTCTTACGTGACTCTGATGCGTTGCAAGTCCATTTTGTTGGCTTCCTCCAAGACGCTACCAATGGACACAAAGTCATGGTGTCTGACCATGATCCAGATATTGTTGAAGATGGCCATGAAGAACATACTCATCCGTATCATAAATATGATGGACCCACAAATCCCATCCCTCGTGGGATTTTTGACAATGTTTAATTGAATAACTGAAATCAAATCAATCTATTTTGTAGATAGATAGATGAGAACAACCTCAGTGGATGATAAAATGCTGCTCCAAGCTACAACCACTGCCATGATATCTGCATGGTGTGGCTTTCCTCATTGGATATTGGATAATCTCATATCACATTCTTATCCTTAAAACGACAGTGATGTTAAATACATATATTTCCCAAATCATAGCAATTGAAAAAGTGATGTTATGATCATATTTAAGGAGATATCTTCTTAGTTGCATGGAGCTTCATCTACACAAGATTTTAAGCTCAAATCTAAGTGGAGGTAATAGATAAACAAGAAGAACGTATGATATAAATACGAGGTTAAGAGTTGCATAATCAATCTTTTTTAAATTCTCATTCTCGTTGTCATTCTGATTATTATTAAATAGTTTACATAAATTTTGATTAATTTATTTTTTTAAATTTAAAATCTTCTTATAATCTCTTTACAATTTTACATATATCACAACCTATTTAAATCAATTCTACATATTTTAAATCGAAGAAATCTATTTTAAATAAATTATACCTGTTGACATCGAAATCTAATCCGTATGGAGGAGCCAAACTTCGGCCAACGAGATGTGGGTTTCGAGAATCAATGTCACCCTTGAAGTGTTGTGGGAGATAGTCAAGGGAAAGAGGGAGAAGTAAAGACAGTGTTTTTAACGTGGTTCGACCAAATTCGGACAGTACCGAACCCTACGTCCACGGTGGAAGTTTTTATTAATGAAAAGCTTAGGCAGAGTTTCTGCTTACAAAATTGGCCTCTCCCCTCTGCTAACAAAGCAATCCTATTTATAGAAGAAGAGAGATAACATGCATTAAATGCTGGCTACAGTTGTGTTACATCAAATAAATAAGAAAAGACAATAACAAGACCATATTCCGGCAATAGACTATGAAGCAGGCTTTCTTAGGTTGACATGTAGGCTTGTAGCTGCCATCATGCCAGGCAGGGTGCTCTGCTGTCTCAAGCGAGAGCTTCACGAGGAAGCCGCTAGGATCGCTGTAACGAGAAGGCGAGTGCAAGCGGAACGGTCGCTGGGTCGATGCTCGAGCCCATTATTGTTGAGTCGCGCTGTCTGGAGTATGGCCCTTCCGACCATGATCGAGCGAGGCGAGCGAGACAGATTTGACGCTCGTTGCCGTTGTCTGAGCTCCTGAAAGCTCTTCGCTAAAGCGCGAGGACTGGTCTTCGGGTCCTCGGGGACTTGTCCGCGTGAGACTATTTTTAGTGTACAACAATACCATATCAAAAGTATGAAAACATACCTTTTTACTATCATTTAGTTACTAGTTACCTATGAACTAGTGAAAAATAAAGTTCTAATATCATTAAAGGATTAATTTGTCACGGGAGTTATCCTGAACCATCATCCCTCAGATCCTATATTAGAAATAGTAAGTTTGAATTCTCTCAAAGGCCATTTACTAAACAATCCCTAGAGAGAACGCTAAATTCCTTGATCACACCAAAAGGATTAGTTTGCCTGACCAATTGGCAAGAGTGTATGCTTTAGCCAGTTAGTTAAATTTTCCTCTACACGCCACCTCATTACCCGAACTCTCAATTCAAAGAATTGCAGCTTCTAGATGTTACACGTCATTGCTCAAATCACTACACCGCCAAAAAAACAATTATTGATAATAAACACGGATCATCATCATGTTTTATATACGGATAGACGTTTTGTGCTTCAAGAGCCACCTTACGTGAAAGACCTCGCCTCTACCATGTTGCCAACATTTTTGGGACAACCTTAATCTTAAGCAAAACAAGAATATTATGGTATTTAGATATAAATTAATAAACTCTCAACTTGATAAGAATGAGTTCAACCTGTTAAGATAGATAGGATTTTAAGCGAAAGAAAAAGGATTAATGCTGATGTGGATTTCAACGAGCTCAAAAGAAAAATCAACTTCAACAGTAGGACCAAATTCCAATTCCGTTTCCAAGCTAAGAAAATTTTGGGCCCAACATAAAAAATTAAATAAAAGAGATCACATTTTTATAAGGGTATAAGATATTAAGATTGATGCTAAAATACTCAGCACTTCATCAAAGATAAAGAAGTCCTCTTGAGCATAATCGAACAGCAACAAGCAGCTATTGGGTCTACTCACTGCAATAATATAATAATTAAAGAGTTGCACAAAACACTTCCTCACAATCCTCTTACACTTATACACAACAAAGTCTGATGAAAACTAGTTTCGTCTATCTTGAATCAATAGAACTAATTTTAAATATGATGGATTATGTGTATCAGGTGTAACGGATTTGTGAAGGAATTTATTGTGCTGAGTAGTATTTCCTTGTGTAATTACAACCTGCTCATCTTAACAGGCCCCAACTCTTTGGCTTTGGACCTCAGCACATGCTTCTGTATCTTCCCAGTTGCAGTCTTTGGTAATGGCCCAAAAATCACCGATTTTGGGACCCAATAAGCAGGCATTTTGGACCTGCAGAACTTGATAATATCTTCAACCAAAGCCTTTTCATTACTACCATCCACTCCTGGCTTCAATGTCACAAATGCACAAGGGGACTCACCCCATTTCTCATCTGGCCTTGCAACCACAGAGGCCTCAAGTACTGCAGGATGTGAATATAGAGTATTTTCAATCTCAACACTGCTGATATTTTCAGCCCCTGAAATGATAATATCCTTTGATCTATCTTTGATTTCTATGTATCCATCTGGATGCTTCACGGCAAGATCCCCTGAATGATACCATCCATTCGCGAAAGATTCCTCATTTGCTTTCGGGTTCTTTAAGTAGCCTTTCATCACAAGATTGCCCCGCATCACCACCTCTCCAATGGTTTTTCCATCAGCAGGAACAGGCTGCATTGTTTTTGTGTCCACAACATCTAGGCCTTCCAAGCCAATGTACCGAACACCTTGCCTTGAGTTGAGTTTTGCTTGGGTTTCCCGGGGAAGTGACTCCCATTCAGGCTTCCAGGCACATACGGCGGAGGGGCCGTAGGTTTCAGAGAGGCCATAAGTGTGGGTGACACGAAAGCCTCGTTCTGACATGGCAGCAATAACAGAAGGAGGAGGGGCCGCCCCGGCTGTGTTAACATGTACAACATGGGGCAGGGGAATAGTTTCCTCCGGTTTTGCATTTACTATTGTGTTGAGCACCACAGGTGCTGCACAAAAGTGAGTCACTTTGTACTTGGCAATGGCTTCATATACCGCCTTAGCTGTAACCTACACAAATACATAAAGGATAAAAGGAAGATGAAAGCCGGTGGATATCTAAAGCAATCAAGTAACTATCTGTTAAACAGAACTCCTCTCAACAAGGCGAATAATAGTATGAAACTATAAATTAACAAGATATTAGTGTATACTTCATAAATAATACAATAGAGAAGTTTTGAATCTAAATGTAAGAAAAACTAACACACGTTATCTTTAAAATCACCCAAAGCATAGCGATGTTCAAACTATTAAGTTCAATATAAACTAACTTCATATTTGAAGCAGATTTTTGAAAGGTTCATCAGTCATATGCACTGAATGGGGCCTTCACTTGTATGTACAAGCATTAATTATGTCATTAAAAACATTCAAGAATTATACAAAGATCAACAAGACATGTTAAGCATATTATCTAAGAAGGATAACAAGTTAGCAACAATTTATTTCATTAGCCAACAGCCACATGATCTGTTGGTAGAGGGCCTAGTCCATTTGTACCAGAAGAAGAGGTTCGACCCCTGCTCCCTGCATACCAAAATTTGTTATATTGACTCTAAATATATGCAGAGAACATTAGCCGAATTCATAGTTTACCTGGCGAAGGCATATGTTTGTCCCGCAAAGAGCTGCAAGTGTCCAAGCATAGCACCAACCATTGCAATGAAACATGGGAAGAGTCCAAAGATACACAGCTCCTTCATTCATTCCCCAAATAAGGGCTCCACTTAGAGACATAAGATACGCCCCACGGTGGTGCAATACTACACCCTTGGGACTAGCAGTCGTACCAGATGTATAATTCATAGCAATGCTCTGCCACTCATCCTCCGGTGGTCTCCACGAGAATTCAGGATCTCCACTTTCAAGAAATTTCTCATATTCAATGGCTCCTTTGCCAAGAGCCTGCCTTAGTGCCTTAGGATCGCAGTTTTCATCACCTATGACAACCAAAAGTGGAGGCTTAAAGCTTTGGCTTTTCTCAGCCAAAATTTTCAAAGCTTCTTCTGCTAAGGAGAAGAAATCTTGATCCACTATCACAGCAGCTGCAGTTGAGTGGCCAAGAAGGAAAGCTATAGCTGATGCATTCAGCCGGATATTGACGGGATTCAATACAGCCCCAGCCATTGGAATTCCGAAATGAGCCTCATAAAGGGCTGGAATGTTGGGTGCAATGACTGCTACCTGTTGATAGTTAAAAAAAACCACTAATTTAGATATGGATATCTCTCCTATTATAAGAAACTGAGAAATTGCTTCACTAGATAAATGATTAGCATGATCCTTTTTTATACATTAAGTTGCAGCCAGAAGAGCATAAACAAGCAAACTCAACATTAAATTATCTTGATCTACGGCCATTACAGAAAACCTATGAATATGTCCTTTCTTTTCTTGATTAAAATGATTAGCAATCAATGTTTTAAACATTAAGAAGACATCAGACACAAGGACACATCAACAAAATCATCAGAAATATATTAGGAATACTAAACTATTTCTCCCCAAAGCTTATACATCAGAAAGGAAGTATGGAGAACAACTCATGATTTTATTAAGCTCAACATTAATCAATTATCGTATCCAGACACCATACTAGATTAGACACAATTCATGAAATATATATGAATCAAGCTCCACAAATGTTAATTTATCATACAATGTCCGTCAATCAAATTTGTCAGAACAAGGCAGTACTTTTATGAGCACTGCAGAGACCATAATATGGAGCAATTTGTATACCATGCCCACCGAATTTGCATTTTTCTTCAGATATGCTTTAACTTATAAATATGTCAACCTAGAGGCAGAATCTACACTATACTTTTCATATTTATCAGTCTAAATTTAAATTTATGATCAGTATCTACTTTATGATCAGTGACCACTTTATTTAATTTAAAATTTCAAACGATTAACAATGTTTCTTATTTATTTATTTATTTATTCTGTTCAACATGGTCAATCATCCCAAGAACTTATTCCAAAAAAAAAAAAACAAACTCAAACATCAAAAAGCCATCTCCATAAAACCACTTTGGATCTGGCTGACATCAGCAAAAGGAAGTAAAAATTAATCTTATTTATAAAACACTTTAAAAATGATTTATTTTCAACGTTTGAACTTCAAGCAAAATTGCATCAAAGATCAAACCAAAAAAAAAAAGAAAGTGAAACGATAATTTTCCTCCGTTTCTGGAAAACAGAGCAACAAACTTAAAACTCATTCTCAGAAAAAAAGACGGAAACATAATCCAAGTTGCTAATAAGAAGGCTTACCGTGCTTCCGAGACCGATGGAACTATTAGAAAGAGCAGAAGCCAAACGGCGGCAACGCTGGTAAGTCTGCTGCCACGTGTACTGACGTGAGCCGTGGACGACCGCTTTTCTGGTGGGGTGCACCTGAGCCGCCCTCTCCAGAAACCACAACGGCGTCAAGGCCGTGTAGTTCGCTGCGTTCTTAGGCAAATCGTCTATGTCTCGCCCCACCGCCATCTTCCCTGCACCTCTCTCTCTTTTTCTCAGAGAAACGCACACTCACGTACAGAGAGAAGAAGGAGAAAAAAAACAAACACAAGTAAAATGACTCTGACAACGGGCGCTGAGTATTTATACAGTTAAAAAAATTAAGTGTTTTGTGATCTAACGGCTGATAATAGTTGACAAATGACAATTGTATTTTTCTTTGATCTTCAGAAAACAACTGGGTTTTTGTGCCTTCGCAGCCACAGGCCAGAACTGCATTTCCAATTATTTTAAATGTTTGGGATATTTTTCCATCTCATTTGCAGCCTAACAAGGAAATCAGTATTTTCTTTTACAAAAATAATAAGAAAAAAAAAAGGATTTTCCCATCTTGATCCAGGTTCTTCATTTATTTTCTTAACTGACTTGTTTTTTTCCAACTTTGGTTTGAGATTAATTGCAACAATGCTGGAGGCAAGATTCTTTTTCAAAATTGAGATAACGGTTTATCATAATAAGGATTTGGCCTTAATTTGAATTGTTAATATGGATATCCATTTAGAGTTTGTAAATCAAGATTGACTAGAATTTAATGAGATAAACTGATATCCTTTCATTTTTTTTTATAATTTATCATAAAAAATAAATACTTAAAACATAATTTTATATTTATATATATTTAGTATATATTAATATATTAATTATTGAACCTTCCTATTATTATAAAAGTGGTAGTATTCACTTCACCCAAATAATTAAGAAGAATTTTTAATTTTTTTTGTTTCACTTCAAATTATAAATAAAATTTCTGTATTTATCTGTTTTAATAATTAATTAATTATTTAAATTATCAATAACTAATTTTTAATTTAATTTTTTATTAATTTTACTACTATTAAAGTATTAATTTAAAATTTAAAATTTAATTTTTTTTTCAATTATCAAATAATATTTTTATTTCTAATTTTTAATATATAAATTATTTATTTATATGAAAAATACAATTTTGATATCCATTTTTAATGTTATTGAAGTAATTTACAACATAAAATTTGGTGGTATTTAAATATTTAATATTAAAAATAAAAAATAAAAATATTTTAATATTTCAATAAGTTGCATAATTCATATTTTAAATAATTTTAATAATATATCCTCTAATTTTTGAATTATAAATCATTTTGATAAATATTATATATGCTTGTTCTTTATAAAAATCATCTATTTTTAAAAAATTATTTAATAATATTATCTACATCTTATTTTTAGTATAAATTTATTAATAAATTTTAATTTAATTTATTTTTATGTATATTAAATAATTTATATATAAATGAACAATTATATATATAAATACTTATCAAAACATGATTAAAAATATTTAATTATGATATGGTAAATAATGGCTATCTAAAAGTTCTTAATCTTTAAATTTTATTATTATTTTTAAATATCAAATATTAATTTTAATATTTCATATTTTTTTAAATTTCTCTTTTTTACATATTTATTACAATTTTAATTTAAAATAATTTAAAAATTTTTATAAAAATATTCTGAAAATGTATATATTTTTAAGATAATCTACTAGTTATGAAGTATATGAGCTCTAATGAGTTAAATAATTAAATTTTCTGACATAAAATAATTAATTTAAATTTTTAAACAAAATTTTATAAATAAATTCATATTACTATAAATAATACTTGTCATAGCTAATGTTTCTTTTGTTTTCTTACTCCTATGAAAAATCTCTACAATATTATTAGGTAATAATATTATATCTATTGATATTTTATATGTATTCCATTTTCTTCTTATTTTGCTTCCCTTTTTATCTCTCTTTGATGCTTCTTGTTTTTCTCTTTGAATGAATTATCTTAATTTTAATTATAATTTAGGCATACAATTTCTTATCATTTAATTAAATAAGTTACATGTGATTAGTTTGAATTATTTTAATGCATCTAATCTATCTTTCACATATATTCTAATATAATTACATTTGAGAATACATGCGAAGAATATATAATATGTAACAGGCATTAGTTGATTAGCATATAAATAATTTATTTTTAACATAAAATGTAACATTTTCTGATTCTTTAAAATTAACAACTTAATTTATACGTTGGAAAATAATGTGGATACAGTTGATCATCTTAAATTCTTTTGATGTGCAAATAAGCAAGAAAATTGATATTCCAATTTTTATCCAAGAAATATATTCCATCTTTTAAATTAATTAATTTAATAAATTTATAATCAAATAAATATCAGTAAATAATAATATATTTCAATTGTCAAATTTGTAAGCATCATTAATATATTTTGATTGATAACTTTTTATTGTTAGCAATTTTTTTTATATTTTCAATTACTAAAAAAATAAAATGAAAAGAATTTTTATTGGCTGAAAAAAAATTTGTTTTCATTAATAATTTTTCTATATATAAATATTAATCTATTTTGATAAATAACTCTGTATTTTTAATAATTTTTTTATGTATTATCAATTATTAGAAAAACCAAAAGAACCTTTATCTCCTAAATAACTATTTTGGTTGTTCATTTTTATTTAAATAAAATAGTTTAAATTTTTTATACTCAAATAAATAATCAATAAATATTAATATGTTCCAATTGTCAAATTTTTATGTATCATCAATATATTTTGATTGTAACTTTTTTATTGTTAGTAATATTTTATGTATTTTCAATTACTAAAAATATATAAAAAAAAAAGTTTCTTAGATAAAAAAAATGTTTGTTTTGATTAATTATTTTTCTCTATATAAATATTAATATATTTTGATTAATAAATTTATATTGTTACTATTTTTTTTATGTATTATCAATTACTAAAAAAGTCAAAAGAAAAATTCTCTCCTAAATAATTTTATTGTGATTTTTATTTTTTTTTAAATTCAATTTGTTTTAGTTTTATAAATCTACCACAAATATTAATTTATATATAGATTTAAAAATTTTACCTCGAAGAGATTATTTTGATAGCTATTTCCAATTTTACCCATGGAAAAACATCTAGATTTAAAATCTTAAGATTTGATCAAGATGATGAAGAATTTAAGATTGAAATACTGGAGGTTAGACTTCAACATGTATGAGATTATAATTAAAATTTTGTTATAAATATTATTTAATATTTATTTTTTAATATTATAAAAGATTGAATAGCATTTGACCCTGAATTTTGTATAGAATATATATAAAATTGAGTTGTATTATAAAGCCAAAATTTATGAAGGATCCATCGACAGATTTAGATTTACCATCCAAATTCAAGCACATATAAGTTTTAATTTTTAAATCTGTCCCTAGAATTAAATATAAATATATTCCAATGGTTCATTCTTTGTATGCAATTTTGACTTTTGCACTTACTATATAAATTCGTAATTTGATTTGAAATATTTTATTTTTATAATTAATAATAATAATAAATTTTATAAAATATGTAAGTATATTTTATAATGTTTTTATTTCCATTTGCCAGTGTAATGAGAAGCAATTACATTTTTATTGAAAATGTTTAACATACATAAAATAATAAGAAATACTTTTTTATTTGCAGTATATTTTTCATCTTTATTTACAAGTGTTTTCACAATTTGATTATAAATATAAATTTAATTATTTCATTATACCAGCCTTCCTAAAATCAAGTAAGCTTTGAACAATTTTTTATAATTCATTTACGGCACTACTTGAATAAAGTTAGTTTATTCATTAATATATATAACTGATACTGATATAGAATAAACAAATTTAATAAAACTCTGAGTAGATCTAATTTTATTGAATATATAACTAAGCGTGTGTATACCTTCGAATTTAACTTTGAATTTAAAATTAGTTTGAATCTCCAAGAACAAAATTCCTTAATTTTTAGATTATTAAAAATATTAAAAACTAAACTTGATATAATTATATATGTTTTATATTTAATAATATACTTTATTTAATAACTAATTTATAAAGTAACTTAATATAAAGTATAGATTCATATTTTAAAATTTATAATTTGATTTGTATGTTAGAAAATAATTTGTATATTATTTAATATCACAAAATTTAATATCTTATTGTTTAGGTTACCATTGATTTATCATATAAAGTTGAAACAAAGTATCTAGTATCATTTAATTATTTTTATACATTAAACTTTTTTTTTTAATATCAAAGATGTATTGAAAACCTTGTATATTTTCTTCTTTTATTGGAAATTTTTGTTTTGAAATAAATAAATTGAATGCAATACATAGTAAAATTAATTTTACCGAATATATAAGTAAGAATGAGAGGTATGCCTTAGAACTATTATCTGAATTTAATATCAATTTATGTCCAAAGACAATTGAGTATTCAACCAATTTTTATGTTAAGAAAAAATTGTTTGAAGAATAAATTTTATATAATTAAAATTTTTATGTTTCACTAATATAATTTCATTTTATAATTCTTACATGTTCATTTATATGGGGACAAATCAAGTTTACAAATAAGAACAACACTTACTCTATCAAAAGCATGATAAAGAAAATTAATGCTTTTTTTGTTTTCGTCATTCATAAGCAGTCTCTACGATATTAAGTAAGCATAAGAGATAATTTATATTTATTCTTTTTTTCTTATTTTTCTCTCCTTTACATCCCCCTCCGATGCTTCTTATTTTTCCTTTTAATGGGCCATCGAAAGAATGTTTAAATATTTCAATTTTTATCTAACAAGTATATTTTTTAATTTTAAATTAGGTTAATAACTTTGTATTGAAATAAATAACCAATAAATATCAATATATTTCAATTGACAATTTTTTATATGCCATTGATATATTTTAATAAATAACTTTGTATTATTATTAATTTTTTTTATGTATTATCTATTACTAAAAAATATTAAAACTAAAAGAATTTTCTCCTTAAAAAATATTTATTTTTAATATATTTGAGTTAATAGCTTTGTTATTAATTTTCTATGTTTTATCGATTACTAAAAAATCAAAAGAATTTTTTCCCTAAAAAACTTTATTTTTGTTTTAATTTTTATTTAAATTAATTTATTTTAATTTTAGTAAATCTATCACATAGACTATTTATACCTAAGTTAAAAAAATTATTTTAAAGATTAACATTTCAATTTAAAGCATTAAAATCAAAATTTCATTCAAATTGTATAAGATAGTAGAGGATTTAGGATTAGAATATGGGCCAAAATTTAAATTCTATAAGATTAAAATCAAAATTATATTTTAAATATATAAATTTTTAATATTATACAAGATCAAGTAGTATTTTATCTTAAATTTTATTTGAAATAATTATGTGTATTTTCTGGTACTATGTGAAATGGGTTAGCAAAAATCCAACGGATAAATTTAAGGGGGAAAAGCCCAACCCATCCATGAACTAGCATCGAGGTCATTTAGCAAAGGCATTAAATGGTCGACCGCAAGCTTAGAGTGCGAGGTGAGGTCAAAGCAACAATCCCCAACTCACTAGAAACGAGCTCCAGCTCGCTGGACGAAGCATGTCCTCAATTGTCTTCCAAAAAGATACTCTGGCTAGACTCAAGAATAGGACCAGCTTGCATAGCTGCCAAGTCGCCCTATGCGAGCTCAGACCATCAAGCAAACTACCATGGGCATTGGGTATAGAACGCCTAAGTCTAATTAGCAGTCAAAGATACGTTCTCCTAATTGGCAAGTTAGTCCCCTGAAACTTACACATCAATCTCTAACAGTCTGACATTGAATTGCCTAATATTTATTGCCCACAACAGCAAATATGACAAATTTGTAAATTGTTAAATTACATTTATAATTCTCTCTGTTTCTATAAATAGGGGAAAGGATCATTGCAAGGATTAGTGAAAAATACATATTAAAACTCTGCCAAAGTAGTGATAGAATCTTTGTATTGTAATTCTGCTAGTCAGAACAGTAAAATCACCGCACAAAGCTAATATAAATCACTATGGATATAGGGGTCACACTGACTTTGGCTGAACCACGTTAAAAAATCCTTTTTGCCTTTTCTATTCTCCTTCTCCATCTCCTCATCTCTCATTTATCCAACCAGTCTGTAGTTTGGGAGTTTCAAGAACTATTCTTGTTGACTAAGATTTAGATTTACCAAATTTCATCGTCAATATTTTGGCATTAAAAGGAGGGTCCTAACTGCGTCTCTCTTTGGTTTACTGTTTGGCTGTAATGGTAAGAAGGAGAACCACAGGGAGCACTAGTGCTACCGCTGGCCAACCCGAGGATCATGCATAGTAGCAAGGGTTACCATTGGGGGGGCTCTACTTTCCTTACTACAGGTGCTTCTATCGCCCCCACAACAGATATTGTTGTCGATATGGCACTTTTGACCCCTTACCAACCCGTTGTTCTTGAGACCGACAGAGTTTAGGTATGGCACTAGCATTAAGAGACGCTTGAAAACACAATGAAGAAGTTGGCTAATGTAGTTAGGGCATTGGCTCATGCATAGACCCAAGGCACACAAAGACAAGTTGAGGCTGCAGTGCCCGAAGGAGGGCTTCAACAGCCAGAAATGCGTAAGAGAAACTTGTTAAGTTTGTTCTACTCCAAGAGGCCGAAAATTACAAAAATTTTCCAAGGAAGAACACGGCCATAGCCGAACAAACCCACCAAGATCCCATTGGATTGAGGCTTTAATATATCACATACATCAAATTAAGAGTAAAAGAGAGCTAAACTAACCTTTAATCCAGCTCAAAACGCAGCGAAATTGGCTGAAGGAGCTTGTTATCCAAGGACCCCAAATGTTCTCCCTCCACTAGTATCCATGTCGAAGACAATCTCCAAATGGCCTCTACAACTCCTTTACTTGTGCTAGCAAGCTTTGGGAGCTGGATTGGACCAAGAAAAAGGCCGAGCACTGCCGGAACACTTCCTGCTCCTCCTTTCCTTTTTTGTTTCAGCCATAGCTGAAACCCATGGAGAACTTTTCTCCTCTTGGCCGAACTCTTCAGCTAAGTTCAAGGGTCGAAACTCCTTTTAGTAGCTCCTCCTCTCCTCCTCCGATCCGGCCTTGCTAAACACTGCCAAGGAAGGAGACATTTCTCTTGGCTCTTCTCTCCCTATTGTATGGCCGAACTTAGCCAAAAGGAATGAAGAAGAAGAAGCCAAAACGGCGTCGTTTGGGGCATAGGAAAATATTTTTCCAAAATTACAAAATAGCCCCACAAGTTTCATCAAACTTTAATTCGGCCCCTGTAATTTTACCAAATTACATTTTGGTCCTTGAGTATCAAATATGTCCAAACTTTGGCCATATCGTTCTCTGTTATACGTGTGACCCAGTAGGCCCCTAAAATGTTGGCAAAAGTCCAAAATGCCTTTCAAACCATTTGAAGGCATAGAAAATTAATCCAATTAATTTTATGATCAATTTCTCTAAATCAATCATCTATAGACTTTAAGCTATAAGCGAACTCTAGCAAGCCATTATAGCTATCCAATTTTTAGCGGGGTCAACAATGGTGACAAGTCTGTCTGTGGCTGATCTTAGTGTACATCACCATACACACCATGTATGATACAATCCCTTCATTACCTAGATCCGATCAGTCAAAGGTATGGATGCCAATCAACCTCTATAACTAATCATAGTTTCTCAACATCGTGAATTATTTGACTTAAACGAATCTGAGCACTCAAATCCCATTTGAGTCTCAATTCTACCTCGCGCAAGGATTTAT
>JANHAO010013679.1:0-15723 GCA_026873985.1 Saraca asoca
GGGAGCTTATGATAGACAATAATAGTTTATTCTAACACAACTATGATTACATCTGTGCTAGCATTAAATGTTTAGACGGCAAGCAGTAAGTATTAGACAAATCATTGTCGGATCCTTGGGGGCTATGAGTTGTCAAAGTCTTTTAGGCGGTGCTTATCAAGCTCTTGACTGGTTCCCAAACATTAGAGAGGGAGGAACTCGCTAGTGTCCTCGCCATTTAGAGCTCGCAATAATTCTATCTACCACAAAGTACTTGGAAGTCTCTTCCGAGCTTGGGCTATTCCCTTTATCTCTGGGCCTTTTGCTTCTTGGGCCCTTGTTATCAAGAAATCCCCACAACAATTAACATTAAAATTCTGGATATTTTTTATGTTATAGGTGGATCATGTAACTTCTAATTTTCTAACACAATAAAATGAATTTCACTTATTTTCTCTTTCAGTGATTATAAGGTTATAATTTCATTAGAATTGCATTAATTAAAATTTTTCATCTTTAATTTAATAAAAATTAACAATTTAAATATAATTTATTTTAATTTATATATTAGATAAATCAAAATAAATTATTATATTTAAGGAGATAAGATATTATTTATTTTTTTTGGAAGAAACAATATTATAACTAATCTAAATATATATATTATTATTTTTTAATTAAAAATAAGATAAATAGCTTCATTTTTAAGTTCAGGTTAACGTAAGCTACCTATTTCTGCGAGAACTTACCATGCTATCGAGGAAACTCAAATTATTATTTTCTTTTCTTGAGAAAAAAAGGGGGGAAGAAGCCTTGAGAAGCCCAAACACCCGTGTTGGATTCTAGCGAGGATGTTTTATGGACATTGCCGCACCGCCACTCACCGACTAATTGCCATTGTTCCCCTCATGATTTTCGAAATAATATAATGACAATTCTTGAAAAATTGTTGTCATACGCTATCACATCCATATGTACTTTCCAAAATATTATCTACATTTCCATCCTTTTTTTTTTTTTTCCCTTAAGGAATCTATATGCCATATGGCTTTAGTGAATGTTTTTGCATTTGGTTCCCCAAGTTTCCTTTTGCTTTAATCAAGTCCGCAAGTTTTTCAGTATTTAATTTTTTTTTCCCTACTGTCCACTGATCATAATTAAGCAGATTTCCCCTACCCTAATGCTAATTAAAGGCAGCCATTATCAAAATTGTTAAGTACAAGTCTGCCAGCTTAAAAAAACATAAAGAAATCAGATCACCCTTTTTCAGCTTTTGATGATGAAAATTTTTTAATCATGGTAAAATATAATATCCACTTGTAGAGACTAATTTTACTTGCAATAATACAGGAGAGTGCCAAATTTGTCACATTTATGCTAATATTGTAAAATTAGTATGGTAATTTTAAAATAATGAAAAAAATGACTCAAATTTTATAATTATCAAATTATAATATTTAGTAATTTTAATATATTTATTGGGATGTTTTTATTTATCGTTACAATTTTTAAAATTTCATATATAATTTGTCTTATTGTTCTTAAAATTTTATCTATATTTTAAAATTTTCATATTAATTAATAATATTTATAATATAATTTTTTTTGCACCTCCTATAAATTAAAATTGACACCCCAATACTAGAGTTCTGGATCCGCCACTGTAAGTTATTATTTCGTACATGTTTTGAGCCTAAATAACTTTAGTATAAGGTGAAGTGTTAGAAGAGATTAATAAAACTATTTCTGGACTCCTTTATAAGTTAAGCTTTTTTTTTTTTTTTTGCCTTGTTTTTTTTTGGATAAATAGGTTCTTGTCAATGCTAGTTAATAATGCTTATTGAGTCCATGTGTCATAAATGAATTTAAATTTGATGCACTATTGTTATAAAAGTCTTTATACTTTGAATAAGAAAGTGATATGTTATAAAAAAAAATAATAATCTTTATGCATGTGATGGATTAAAATGGAATCAATTTCAAATATTGAGAAAAACTATATTTATTTTCTTCAAGGTTTGTGGTGTTACAAAGGAATCTTATTTATTTATTTTTTAAATAGCAATCGACTCCTTTATTTATACATATTACGCCAATATCCACAAATGGATTTTGCCCTTCAATCAAACATGCGATCTATCATGAGTTAGCTAATAGCACTTCCAAATTAACTCATTTTTACTCTCTGTTTTTACTTAATTTCATTAGATCCTGTGATTGTCATTCTATTTGATATAGGTTGCATCCCTTTTGATGGATTAAAATTTTATTTTCTGCAATATTAATTTTTGTTAATTTCAAAGAGAATGAAGCAAATCATTCACACAAAATCTTAAAGTTTTTATGCAAAGATTCATGAATAAATATACTTATTTTTTTTTCTCATATTAATTTATGCTAAAAAATTGAGGATCCCATTTTCCCTTTCAACTTAACTCGTTCATGCTCTTTTAAAAGAATTTAAACATATTTGAGTAAATTGAAAAATAGATCGTCAAAGGAGGGGTAAATTTCAACCGTAAAACTAAAGTAGGGAAACTACTAGTCATTTTAGAAAAACGGGGATATATGTGCAATATAGAAAATCTTTAGGGATATGAATCTGACTTCTCCTGTATATTATTGATATTGATCATGATGTGGAGTTGATTCGGCAGAAGTGGAAGAATCAAGAAATAAAAAGGAGGTGACATAAAAGCTAATCTCACTAGGTAAAGTTAATTACTGGTGGTAGCCCTCAGTTCCTTTTTGTCTTCCATAATTTGAATACTGAATATATGCATATGACCAAATTAAACCACTAATATTGACACATGCATTTTATCTCCTTAGGCAAAACTTATATTTTGTTGCTCACTCAACCTATAATTCATGAGGCTCAATCCCATATATTTAGAATAGAGTCTACAACTTTGACATCTTAAGTGCTTGTTATATTAGTTGATAATTAATTATAAATCCAATAATTGATTATACAGATATTTAGTTGTATGCTAAAATTTTTCAAAATTAATTATAGATAATAATTTCAATTAAACTAAAAGTTATTTACAAGTTTATAGAAAGAGAAATGATAAATCCCCATTTTCTAGATCTGTGAAATAAGAAAATAAGTGATCGGATTCAAAATTGCGGATAACACTTCAACAATTAAGTTAATACCTTGTGGGAGAAAATAAAAAATGAGAATGAGAGTGAAGAATCCTATCAAGGGCGCATACCTTGATTTATATAAAGAAGCGATGCATAAATTGATATTTTGAAATTAAGTCCATTCGATCGATTCTTAGTTTAATCGAATGCTCATGACCTAAAGTAGTTTTTAGACTACTACCTTCAAATTAGTATATATTTATTATATATCATTGTAGGTTGTCTTCTTGGACTTGAATCTACCTAACTACGGCAAGGCTAGCTGTCCAATTATAATCCAAGACACGTTTATTTGGGTTGTGTCAAGACAAATTAATGCTCTATTTGTGTTGTCAAAAAATAATTTTTATACGAAAATATAATTTAATTTATACAAATAAAAGACTTTCATATTACTTGTATACTTGTTATTAACAAAATAATATATAGTATCATAGAATTGGAGAAAAACAATTTCCACTCTAAAAATGTTAATTATGTTTTCTGTCATACTTCCTACATATAACATTAAATAAATAAAATATTTTTTGTTACCTTAATATTTTATAACTATAAATACAATTAAATAAGATTATTCTTACTGAATATATTTTTTGTAAAAACAAACTAATGCTAAAATTTGTATTTATTAACCTCAATTTTTTTTCTTTTTATTGTTCTTATTCCAACAATAACAATAAAAAATCTCATTTTTCTTTTTCCTTTTTGTTTTTGTTGTTCTTTTCAATAATTTAATATTAAAAATTATTTTTTATATATAATTTAAATAATAATAAATTATTTATAATTGATTATGACAAAATGTTAGCTGTTGACGATGAAATTCGGTTCGTACGGAGGACTCGAACTTTAGCCAATGGGGTGGAGTTCTGGGACTCAATGCTGCCTCCGAAGTGTAGAAGGGAAAGGACCAAGAGGAAGAAGGAAAAGAAAGACGACACATTTAACGTGGTTCGGCTAAATCCGAACAGCACCGGACCCTATGCCCACGATAGAGTTTTTATTGATGTATTGAAAATAATTTGCAGAGTTTCTACTTACAGAGTTTCGTCCCCCTCTTCTAACAATGCAATCCTATTTATAGAGGAAGAAGAAGTTACATGCATTAATTACCAGTTATAGTGGGGTTACATCAAGATATAAATAAGAAAGACAGAAAAAGGGCTACAATCCGGCTCTTGCAGAAAGCAGGCTGTAGAATGGTCCCCCTAGGTTGGCGGTAGGCCTGAACCTATTGGCGTCCGATGCTTGGAGTCATCGTCCCAAGATATTTGGGCGTCCCGAGCGGGAATCCTTAGTTTAGGGGTGTCATAGAGACCATTGTGGTGAGCTCGGTATCGTTACAAGCATTGTGGCTTCCTCATTGTCTCGCTCCTCGTGATGGACGAAGCGAGGCCGGCTTCGCAGGAAGGATACTAAGGTTACCTCGCTATGCCACTTTCTGATGGGTAAAGCGAGGCCTGTCGAAAGCTTCCCGTTGAAGCGAGGAACTCGGTCTTGGTTACACTTGGGGACTCGTCCTCGCGAGGCCACTTCTTATATATAACATAAGCCCACCAACTCTCGGTTTGCTTTGCGAAAAGGGAGTTGCAGGTTTCTGAGGCTTGATTCATATCTTCATTCAGTGTCCTTTCTTGACCGAAGTGTCTTGTCAAATGTCTTTCCATTATGCTTTAGGCCATACTTTCTCCTATTTGCCATTTTTGGCCATTGACGTGGCATTACTGCTCATTTTGGGCTGTTGGATGAAGAATAGGGTAGGCACCTCTTGGATTCTTCAAAGGGCTGAGCGGGTCTATATATAGCTGGGGCATTCTCTCTATCGTCCCAGAGAAACTCAATGGAGGAGACTGAAGAGCTCTCTGTGTTTTGGTGTCTTGACTTCTGACGAAGCTTGCTGAGATATGGATGGCCTGTTGCAGAGCGTCAGGAGATGTGGATAGCCTAGTGCACATGGCTTCATCGCGGGATCTGCCAGGTGGGTTCCTGGGGGAGCTCACAGTGACTTCAAGCCACCTTCTCCTGTCATTGCTTGTGGTGCTACTGCCTGGCCAGCCAGCTTCTATGACTTTTTTATTTACTCTGTGTCTAGCTCAAGAAGACATGCCAGAGGAATATAAGTAAGAGGAACTTTGGGGCTACTGTCCTTTTACTAGGTGTGAGCCTGATAACTGGTAGCTGGCTTTTTGGCTGCTTTTTACAGGAATCGTAGTGCTAGGCTTTCAGTCTTTTTCCCCTGATGTACTATTACCTCGCTGGGTCGAGGTTTTTCTTGTTATATGAGCCTTTCTATTTTCAGATACTGTAATGAATGCTTCATGCATTGCTATATGTAAGCTTGTGACAATTAATGAGAATTTCTCTTTTCGGCCAATCGACTGCACTCCATTTTATTAGTTACTCAGCTTGTTATGAGTGAGAGAGGGGTCGCAAGTGAGTTGCGTCCAAGAGGTCTCATTTGAGTCATGAGCATGAGAGCTACGAGTGGTCTTTTGCATGAAAGCTACAACAATTCTGCTCGTGATGAGGTGGAAACCGTTCGTCAAAGCTCCATTTGAATTTTCGTAACCGTGAGGTAGGCTCAAGGGTCATCTCACCCTTGGGCGTAATCTGATGTAGTGAGGTGGAAATCGTTTGTTGTAATACTGTGCAAGGTGAAAAATGTTCGTTGTAATGCTGTAGAGAGGTGAAAACCATTCGCTGTAGCAAAATTGTAATATAATGTTGTAGCAAGGTGAAAACCGTTCGCTGGAGTGAAATTGTAATATAATGCTGTAGCAAGGTGAAAACCATTCGCTATAGCGAAATTGTAATATAATGCTGTAGCGAGGTGAAAATCATTCATTGTAATGCTGTAACGAGGTGAAAACTATTCGCTGTAGTGAGATTGTAATATAATGCTGTAGCAAGGTGAAAATCGTTCGCTGTAATGTTGAAGTGAGGTGAAAACCATTCGCTATAGCAAAATTGTAATATAATGCTATAGCGAGGTGAAAACCATTCGCTATAGTGAGATTGTAATGATGGAAAGAAAACTTTGTTTAGGCAACGCATGGCCAATCGGCCATTTGTGCTGATTCAAAATGTCATAATTGGTACAATCGATAATAAAAGAGTGTTACAGGATCAAAATATGATTCTGATGGAGGGCTTAGGCTCTTGAGTGATAACTTGCTAGGCCTGTTGAGCACGCTGCCCCAGTGGTCTTGTCACATAATCCTATAGTCGACCCCTTCTGATGAGTCCTTCAATGGCTTTTTTGAGTGCATGGCACTCCGAGGTGGTATGTCTAGCCTCATTGTAATAAGTACAAAATCTATTCTGGTCTCTAGACTTGGCAAGTACCCTCATTGGCCTAGATTTTCCGAAGTTTTCATTATGCCTTTTCGTGGCAAAGATTTTGTCCTATGTGTCTGACAGGATGGTGTAACTCTCGAAGCGACCTTCCGGTCGCGGAGGCTTGGCCTTTTTTGCGAGATGAGGAATGGGGTCGTTGTGACTCTCGCCACCCCTCTTTTTGCTCGCGGTAGGACCGTTGTGGCCCACTTTGTGCTTGGGTTCCTCCATTCCAAAAGTCTCTTCCTATCTTATTTGTTTGGTTGCCTGATCATATAATTCAGTGAGATCACGAGTGGGGGACTTATAGAGGCTCCGGTATAGCTTGCTGTCTTTACGAAGTCCTACTGAGATGGCCGTTAGAATGCTTTTCTCCGAGGGATTCTCCACAGAGTTAGTCTCGTGCCTGAATCGGGCTACGTAATCCTTGAGTGGCTCATCCTTGTGCTGGAAAATCATCACAAGATGGCAAGGAGGCACAAGTTATTTCTTCAAAGCTCGGTATTGGCCAATAAATTTCCTTTGGCATTCTTCCAAGTTGCTGATGCCGCGAGCCGGGAGGCGCCTGAACCATGACCGAGGCATTGCCCCTAAGGTGGTAGGAAAGACATGGCACTTCTCCAGGGGATCAATTGTCTGGAGGTTCATTTGAGTATTGAACGAGTTCAAATGATTGCTCAGGTCACTATTCCCATCATATACCGGAGATAGCGAGTACTTTGAGTTTCTGTGAGATAGGTTGCTTCTCGATCTCCACAGAAAATGGAGAGGTCTCCTCATTGTGAAGCTGGCGGCTTTGAGGCTACGGATGCTCTTCTATCTGTTTTAGCCTTTGGAGAACCTCTTCCATTGTGGGACGTTGTCTTTCGTGCTGAGAGGCAGAGCTTTCCACTCACTACAAGCCCCCCAGCCATTGGCCATTGCGATCGTCGTGAATTTCTCTCTGAGCTTCCTCATGAAGCTGCTGGAGCTGCGCCATGACTGCTTCTTATCTTTGAGCATTTTGTGCTTGTGCTTGAGCAAGCACTTTGATAGTTTCAGCTAATTCTCTTACTGTGTTTTCAAGTGCCTTTCAGGATCGATTAGGCATTTGTGCCTCTTGCACTTTGGGCGCAATGGTGTGCTGCTAAGAAATCGAAACTATAGAACTTTGAGTTGTTCTCCCTCTAGCCATTATCACACTACAATGGAAACTTCAGAAAGCAGATGATCCCCATAGACGATGCCAAAATGTTGACGATGAAATTTGGTTCGTACGGAGGACTCGTACTTCAGCCAACAGGGTAGAGTTCTAAGACTCAATGCTACCTCCGAAGTGCAGAAGGGAAAGGACCAAGAGGAAGAAGGAAAAGAAAGACGACACGTTTAACGTGGTTCGATTAAATTCGAGCGGCACCGAACCCTACATCCATGACGGAGTTTTTATTGATGTATTGAAAGTAATTTGTAGAGTTTCTGCTTACAAAGTTTCGTCCCCCTCTTCTAACAATGCAACCCTATTTATAGAGGAAGGAGGAGTTACATGCATTAATTATCAGCTACAGTGGTATTACATCAAGATATAAATGAGAAAGACAGAAAAAGGGCTACAATTCGGCTATTGTAGAAAATAGGCTACAAAATGGTCCCCCTAGGTTGGTAGTAGGCATGAACCTGTTGGCGTCTGATGCTTGGAGTCGTCGTCCCATGATACTTAGGCATCCCGAGCGAGAATCCTTAGTTCAAGGGTGTCATAGAGATAGTTGTGGCGAGCTCGGTATCGCTACGAGTGTTGTGGCTTCCTCATTGTCTCGCTGCGTCACTCTTCGTGATGGACAAGGCGAGGCCGGCTTCGCGGGAAGGATACTGAGGTTACCTTCCTGTGCCACTTTTTGATGGGTGAAGCGAGGCCTATCGAAGCAAGGAACTCGATCTTGGTTGCGCTCGGGGACTTATCCTCACGAGGCCGCTTCTTATATATAACATTAGCAAACATAAAATAATTTCAATATAATCAATTATTTTAAATTTTATTAACAAATCAATTATCTCATTAACGTACCAAACAAACCTTTATGAGGCGTTTAGTATACTGATTCTTTTTTTATGCCTGGGAATCATATTTCCTAGGAATGATGATTCCCGGAAATATTAAAAATACGTTTGATTTACCTTAAACATTCCTGGGAGTGTTAAAGATCCCCACATTTGATTCTAATGCAACTTTCCGGAAAATCCTTGCATTTTTGTCAAAAATATCCTTATATTTTTTTATGCTTTGTAACTTTTAATTTTTTTATGATTAAAAGTGAGTGAGAGAGAGGATGAAAGAGAAAGTGAGAAAGAGAATAAGAGAGAAAGTGAGGAAGGGGATGAGAGAGAGAGGGGATGAGAGAGAAAGTGTGAGAGAAAAGATGAGAAAGAAAGTGAGAGAGGGGATGAGAGAGAAAGTGTGAAAGAGGGGATGAGAGAGAAAATGAGTAAGAGAATAAGAGAGAGAGCCAGAGATGGGATGAGAGAGAAATTGAGAGAGGGGATGACAGAGGAAGTGTGAGAGAAAGGATGAGAGAGAAAGTGTGAGAGAGAATGAGAGAAAAAATATGAGAGAGAGAGTGAGAGAGAAAGTGTAAGAAAAAGGATGAGAGAGAATGTTTTTTGTAATATTACAATTATGCCATTAATTAAGGATATATATATATATATATATATGTTTTTACACATAAAAACATTCACATTTCTATGGGAAACTAAAATTCCCATCTCCCATGGGAATATTTTTGTGGAAATCTTGACCGAAAATGATTCTTGGGAATAGAGGTTTTCTATGAATATTTTTTTTTAAACTTGCATATAAAATATAAGAAACCAATTTTCTTAACTTGAGATTTCTGGGAAAATAAAAACATTCCTTCTACCAAACACCCCCTTAATGTGAAGTACATCTGATGTTATTTTTGGAAATTTTCACTTTTTACTGTTAAAAGTTTGTATCTAAAATGTTATATGTATTAAGTATCTTGTAACTCGTACTATTACCCAGTATAAATTATATATATAAAGTCTAGTACATTCCTAAACACAATCTAGAATTCCATATAATTTATTTAAGAGGCTAGGTAATATTAGTCGAACAATATTTAATTAAAGTAAATATAATATTGTGCGCCACATTTTGCAGCTCCAACGAATGCTTGTCGTCAATTTCAAATTTGATTTGATGACTTCAGCTGAAAATTAATACATGAATTTGCAATATTGTCAAATTACTCAATTAGATGGAGGGACCCGTACGCGGGTTCATCCAAAACTTTCGCGTAGGTTCAAAGATATCTTCTAATAAAACTAATTATATAATATGAAAATAAGCGACAAAGTATACTCGCTTAATCGTGTATATTAATCATGTAAATGGATCCTATTTTCAATTTCTAATTATAATTATTGAAACCAAACTTTAAGCATAGGATTTTAAGATCTATACACATGTGCCATGGCTTAGAATTGGAATATTGTTTGTCATATTAAACGGAGGATACAACTAGTATAATTTGAACAAAAATAATAGAGAAATTAATATTACAAATATAGGTAGGTAAAATTATTCTGATTTTATTTAATTTTTAATCAAATCATTATAATTTAAAAGTTTTAATTAACTTTGTGCTCTTGTTTTTTTGTTTTTAATTGAATAATTCTCATTATTTTTTTTTTTGTTAGGTTTCATTAGTAACCTACACACATAAATAATGCTTCATTAATGTAACTTGATGATTTTTTATATAAAACTTTTATATCGTTTTTATTTATATTTGAATAGAAAATAATTTAGAAAATATTATACTATTTTATAATCTTTGCAATTTTTTTAGAAAAATAAGTGATTATATGTCTTTCACTTTATAATAATTAATACACATCAACAAACTATTATTCACATATGTGAATTACTAACTGGACATTGAATTAGAAAAAAAAAATATAAGAAATACCATAGTAGTTTAACTATAGAAGTATCATTGAGAATTCAATGCTAGTGAGAGAGAAAACAAAATTTGAGTATTTGATAGCTGCAACAGAGGAGTGGCTTGGAAAAGGGTAATCAGGCAAAAATAATTAAAAGGGGGGCTAGGGTGCAATTTTATATAAATTCATGAATATTTTAAATTGGTCTAGGGTAAAGTATCAAATCACCCCTTTATGGATGGCATATGCAGAAGTGATGGTTGAAATGTCTGAATCTTTGATTCTCAAATAAGAAGCGGAAAAAATCCAAATTTCTTTACACTTTATACATAGCATTGATTATAATTAATTTGACATGATATCTAAATTTGTTGTATTTGATTGGTTTTAAATATAAAATTTTATATTTTAACCTTATATAAATTGAGCTAAATAAGTTTATATTGAAGTTATGTTATTTTATGTGTGAAATCAACTTTTTTTAGAATTCAATTCATTTGTAAATAAATTCTAATATTTAGAAATCATGTAAATAAATAATTATTTTAATTTATTTATAAATGAATTCTTTTGTATGGAATATATTAAAAATGTATAGAAGTCAATTAAAAATATAAATTTTAATGATATTATGGTAAATAAATATTTAAATGAAGTAAAATTATTAATATAACATGTGTTTCATCTTAAATGAAATGAATTCTAATAAAATACTTGATAAATTGGATGGATTTCATAATAATATAAATGTAATTAAAATAAGAATGGTAAATAAAATTAATTCTTCTTTGAATTAAATCCAAAGAACATTTAAAAAGAAAATCATTTGAGAATTAAATGAAATCTTATTTTTAGACATTCTAAATAAGGGATAAGACATAAAATTCTAATTAACACACAATTTTAATAACATTCTAAGTAGATAATTATTGTCAGTAGAAACAAATTAGTGAAATTCACTTTGTTTTGTGTGCTAATTAAGTTTTTTTATTTATTTTTGCTTATTAACTACTTTGATAAATTAGACCCTAATTCTCAATTTGTTTGCACTCTGTGAGATGATTAGATAAATAATACAGTTTATAATATATATATTGTTATATGTGAAAATCGGCTCGACCTGAACGGACTTGTAGAAAATCCGAGAGCGACAAAAGGACCAGTTCGAAGAGCATCCAGATCGCCTTACCACCAGGTCGCATAGCGAAGCGACCTTGTCAACTGGGGCTCGTGCACGACAAAGTGAGCTCGACCTCTCCATTCCGAAAATGAGCATGCCCAGAGGCTAAACGACCTGTCTAGCAAAGTGCGACTAGCGACCTAAGAGCTCGCCAGACAGAAAATTAAGTCATACTTTGCTCCAACGGACAAATGGGGCCCGCCTGTAGAAGATAATTTGCAGTAGCCGAATAAGGAGATTTAGTCTGTATATTATGTCTTGTACATTAAATGTTGATGTAACATATTTACTACACATGTGATTACTATTATAACCTCATTTCCTCTATAAATATGAAGAGGGAGCCTCTTGTGAAGGGGAGAGATGATCTATGCTGAAACTCTACTAAAACAGAGATTGAATATTGTAATTTTGTAGAAACACCATTACAATAACACGCTACCATAGACGTAGGGTCTGGTGATAACCCGATTTGGCCGAACCACGTTAAACCCTGTGTTTTTTCTTTGCTCTTCCCTTGATCTTTGTTTATTTTGTTGTTTTGCCGTGCTTGAATCAGATAAAGGTCAGAGATCCTATAAGAATCCCCCCGTTGGTCAGAGTTTGGATCATTACCAAAATTTGACATCAACATCTTTGGTGTCGTCTATGGGGATCTCATTTATTCTGGTTTGTTTCCTGTTGCAATGGCCAAAGGAAGAGACACCAGAGCCTCAAATGCACAACCCCATCCTCCAGATGGTCATGTCTCGATAATGGACTCATATACTACTCCTGTTATTAGAGCAACTACTGGTGTCCTTCCAGCTAGCTCAGTATAACTAGTCCCCGTTGCAAATGGCACCAACGGACTGCAAACCTGACTTTAGCATTAGGAGAAACTTGAACACATGATGAAAGAGCTGGCTAAAACAGTCACAGTGTTAGTGCAAGTGCAAGCGCAAGCTTAGAATGTGCAAGGGTAGGCTGAAACCACCACACCCGAGGTTGAACGTTCTAGTAAAGCTAACCAAGAGTAGACTTTGCTTCACCATCTACATGGCCAGAACATTGAACCAAGTCACCAAGTCTCTAGCCAAAGACTAGAGGGCTTGGACGTTTTGGTGAAAAACCTCCTTCAAAGAGTCAATCATCTGGAGGAACACCCCCAAGCTTAAAATGACCAAGGTCACTTTGGGAAGCGAACCCCATTCTCTAGAGAGATTATGGAGGAACCACTCCCATGCAAGCTCAAAGTCCTAACCATCCTACTGTATGATGAAGATAGTGATCCACATAACCATCTGGACCTATTCAATATCTAGATGGATCTACAAGCTTGCAACCCTTTAGTTAGGTGTCGTGTATTCCCTGCCGCTTTGGATGAAGTTCCTCGGCTATGGTTTAAGAACCTCCCAGTGCGTAGCATTAACAGTTAGGAAGAATGCCAAGAAAAATTTGTTGATCAGTATTGAGCATTGCGAAAGTAGCTCATGCCCCCATGCCACCTTACAACAATCTTCCAAGGTAAGCATGAAATGTCGAAAGATTATATCGCCTGCTTCAGGCGCAAGGTCAACAATGTTGAGAAGCCCTTGGATGAGGCTATCCTAACTACTATCTTAGACGGACTCTGTAGAGATGGAAAGCTATTCAAGAGTTTGTACAAATCCCCAGTTAGCAACCTGGGTGAGTTCTGTGAGCGAGCCGCGAAACAAATCAGATGGGATGAGACTTTTGGTCCACAGAAAACTGAAATGAGTAGCTTAGCTTAGAACAAGAAGAGGAGCAATCGTGGGAACGTGAATGACAGCCCCGAGTGCTAGCTCGCTAAGAAGAGCAAGGATGAACAATCCCCATTTTCAGGTCATCACAGCACCTATAGTATCTTATCAGATGCTCTAGACAAAATCTTTGCTATAGAAAGGGGCAAAGAGGATTTCAGAAAGCCTCCACCCTTGAAGACTCCCAGTAAGTCTAGACTCAACCGAGGGAAGTTTTGCACATATCATAATGAGTTTAGGCACGTCACCTCAGAGTGTTGGGCACTGAGAGATACTATCGAGGATCTCATCAAAAGAGGTCATTTGCATGACTACGTTATGCAGCCTTCTAGGCAATGGCTCAGACCATCCCGACGAAACACCGAGCAAGAGCAATCTCCTACTATCAAGATGATATTTTGAACTTTTGTACTCTTTTGTAAATTATGTAAACATTTTGAATACGACTACTGATTTTTTAATTTTTTTTTTCGAATAGGTGATTCATCTAACTGGCACCCTCTTTACTTAGGCATAAGATTGCCTTGATCACAAGATCGGTGACCTCCTTTATTTAGGCACAAGATTGCCTTGGCCACAAGATTAGTCGTCCTTTTTATTTGGGTACAAGATCACCCCGGCCACAAGATCGGCCACCCTCTTTATTTGGGCACAAGATCACCCCGACCATAAGATCAGTTACCCTTTTTATTTGGGCACAAGATTGTCCCGACCATAAAATCAGCTAACTTTAATTTTGTAGCTCTCATGCGAACTCAATTATGTCACAACTCTCATGCGAACTTATTTATTTAGCCATGAGATCAGCCCGAGCACGAGATCGCTCACTCTTTAACTTTGCAGCTCTCATGCGAACTCAATTATGTCGCAACTCTCATATGAACTTATTTATTTGGTCACGAGATCAGCCCAAGCGTGAGATTTCTCACTCTTTAACTTCGCAGCTCTCATGCAAACTCAATTATATCGTAGCTCTCATGTGAACTTATCCATCTAGCTTGAGCACAAGATCACTCACTTATTAATTTTGCAGCTTTCATGTGAACTTATCTTATCATTTTATGATTCTTATATTAACATGTCGATCTATTTGGCCATAGGATCGGCTCGAGCACAATATCGCTTTAACCTGAAACTCATGCCATCTTTTGATTATGCGTAGGTCGCACAGATTGCTCAAACCAAAAATGTTTATATGAGAAATGAAAACAACAACAGAAATTGTAGAAAGAAGCTGAAGCTTTGTTCATTAAAAGACCTCAACGAGGCAGATATACATCAAAAAGCTTTGAATATAGGCTAATCAAAATATAAAAGGGAAAACCTATGACTAAGAAGAAGGACAGGCCACGAAGGGTTGTATTTTGGCTAACTAGAGCCTGTACGTCATCGAGGTCTCAAACTTTCTTCTTCCAATGCACAATCAGCGGTAGTATTGTAGCTTTTTATTCCTCCGACCACCTGCCCCTGATGAAGAAAGCAAATCAGAAAGTGCCAAGAGCTTGGCCAATTGAACAATTGCCTCATGGAAAAGCCGAGAAGACGCAGTCTAAGATTCATATGAGATCTCTCCATATTATTAGAGAAGACAAGTCTTCCGAGTTATCTATGCAGCAGACTATACACACCTCAATAGAAGGCCAAAACACTAAAAACGATGGTGGTTTATCAGGAAACTCCATGGTTTTCTCAGTGCAGTGACAGAAAGGATTACCTTTCCCTTATATAGGGCTAGGGTCTACTCCATCAAAGGATCCAGATCTATTTCCCCAATCAACATCATTTATAGCCTTGAAAAAGGCTAAGTTTGACTCAGCAATAACTGTCGGAGACGTGCCATAAGAAATATGGCCTAGAGCAAATGAAACAATAGTCTTGGGAGAAGACTTTGATTGATTAGAAATCGAAGAGTTTCAACTCCTAACCCTTAAAGTGAGCTGAGAGTTAGGGGCTTATGTTATATGTGAAAATCAGCTTAACCTGAACGGACTTACAGATAGTCCGAGACTGACAAAAGGACTAACTCGAAGAGCATCCAGATCACCTTACCACCAGGTCGCATTGCAAAGCGGCCTTGTCAACTTAGGCTCATGTGTGACAGAGCGAGTTTGACCTCTCCATTCCGAAGATGGGCAGGCCCATTGATTGCAGCTGTCAAGATCGATCAAATTAGAAATTTATAAAATCAAAGCTACCTAAACTACTTGTAGTATAGGCAACATCGGGTCGAGCCCTTGGTGCAGAGTTTGCTTGGCCAAGATAAAAAAGTTGAGGCTGAAAATTTGAAAATTTTTCCCATGGAAAATAGCCTTGGCTGAACCAAACTCACCCAAGGATCCATTGGTGTGAGGTCTCAAAACAACCTAGATC
>JANHAO010013680.1:0-15719 GCA_026873985.1 Saraca asoca
GGAAACATAACACATGAGAGTAGGGGTATTGAGAAAGCCATATGTTATTGCAAAAAAACTCTTTCAAGCCTTTCCATTACAAGAGCATACCCATCCCTATTATTTGACCTTGTATACCACACCTCACAAGATCTAAGCTCTATGAGCCTAGTATGGTACATAGTTTGTTGGAAGTTGGTTACACCCTCCAAGGTGGGATTTCAACTGATTTTGTCATTTACACATATCACTTGGTTGAAGTCACCAAGTAGAAGCCAAGGACCCTAAACCCAAGGACTTGTCTCTCGAATAAAACTCAAAAGCTTATGTCTATCTTAGATATAAAGTGGGCAATAAATCTGAGTCAAAAGTATTTTAGTTGAATTTGGTTATTGAACCTTGATATGGATCCAATGTTGAGTCTTGTGCACTATGGAAACTGTGAATCCTACTCTCTAAGCCTATATTAGACCACCCTTGTGCCTTTCAACATCTAGCCTTAATACTTCTACATACCCTAATCCCTAAAACAACCTTTTGACCCTTTGACTAGTTTGCAAAGTTCCTAATAGAAAAACAAAGTTTGGCATATACTTCTTGAGGAGTTACTTACATCTTTAGACTATTGAGTCATAGCTCAAACTTTGACAATTCCATGCAATAGCTCTTATGATACTTGAGGAAGCTAATGAGGGTTAGCTTTTGGAACTCCATAGCTAGTTAAGCAAACTTCTGAATAAACTCCACCAATATAGCCTTTAACTCCTCTTCCTCGATAGCAACAACTATGGTATCTACTTATTGTATAGATGATCTATAGATGAGGTAGGAGAAGCTCCAACATTAAGGGAAAAAGCAAAAATAGGTTTCAAAGAAAGAAAGAGTCTAGCATCAAAAATAAGGAAAAAAAAAGGGGAAAAGAAAAATATTAAGAAAGATAAAATGGGAAAAATTACACTTTGGCCCACCACTTACAATCAAATCCTCACTATAGTCCACCAAAAAGGGGGAAATTATGCTTTGTCCACAATGAAAAATTTAAAATAAACGCTCTAGTCTTCTAGACTTCAAAATTCTTCCAGAGATAAAAATGCATCCTAAACAATAGATTATATACTTCTAACACACAATTTTTATAAACTTGCTATTGACTCAATTTATTTGTTAATGTGTTACAAACTCTTCCCCCATCAAAAGAATTCATTCTCGAATTCTATAAGCATAGTTGTTTTGGATCAAAATGAAATAATAGATTAACTACTAAAAATAAGGCTTCGAAGACATAAGGAGAGAAGGTTCATACTGATGGACTATTCAAACTGATGGGGGCATTCATCATTCATAATCGACTCAAGTTTTCAAGTCATCTTTTCTTGACCATGGTTTTCTCATGGGACTTTCACAGAAGGATATTCTTTGGAGCGGAGCTTTTTCATTTATCGATCAACTATCGGTATGGGACACTCCTCATAAATCAGATGACTATCTAACTCAATTGGAATTTGAGGAAGGATGTGAGAGGGATGTGGAACATACTTCTTCAATATGGACACATGGAAAATAGGAGGGATGCTCTCTAATTCTGGGGGTAGTTATAACTTATATGTTGTAGCATATATCCTCTTCATTATGGAAAACAGGCCTATATACTAAGGGCTTAGTTTTCTCTTCCTATCGAATCTCATCATCCATTCCAATTAGTAATGAATAATCCATCACATCAACAAACACCAAAAAAAGTAATGTATCATTCCATATAGCTCTCTCAAGGCTTCTTTTGGCCCTGCTCCCAAGAAATATGGGTTTTGTTCTCAACGTTTCTAACAAATTCATGTCTAACATTACTTTATTTATCCCAATTGTATTCGGATTGTACCTGGATCTTGCTAAGCCTTTCAGATCATTTACCCTTCATATTTTCCTACTATAAAAAAGATTCTCCATAACCATCAGATCCATTTTTGTATCCTTGCCACCTTCTAGGTATTTGACAAAAACTTGATAAATACCAAGAATTTTGGCAAGGCAAGTTGCGCTTCTAGAGGCCACAAAATCTATAAGGTACTTAAACTACTAAGGTAGAAATTTTTCAAAAGATTTCAAATTCTATCATTATGACTTATTTAATGATGAATCTTTCATCTAGAGACTTGGCAAAATATACATTACTCTTCCCTCCTTGCGCACCCTACCTCTGACAATGGCTTATAGATTGTACAAAATTAATTTCATTAGGGCAGTACTTCTTTTTAAGTGAATCAAACTGCTTTACAAAATAACAAGTGACAGAAAACTTCACTTTCTTTCCAACACTTAGGGAATCATCACCAAGAGACATTCATAAGTGAGACATTTTTTTTAGAACTAAGGGCATAAGATATTATGCTAGTAGGTTCATTGTCATAAACAACAATAACTTTATTAACATTATCATATTGGGGAAGCAGTAATCGAACACCTTCAGCCATCTGTGATGCAAAGGAGATAAAAGAAGGTGTTGAACTCATTATTAGATTTAGCTTCTGCGTCTCCCATGGTAACACTTAGAAGTGAGCTAATAATATATTTGAGATAAGATCTCTAACATATTCCTATAGTCTCCAGAAGCATGAAAAGACCTAAGCATTGATAAACATAATGCCAAGGCAAGCCTTTCCTAATTCTTTCTTGAGTTCTTAACATTGGATCAAAAGAATGAACTCAAATTTGTCACATTCAAGTAACAATCTAAATGTATAGTCAGGGACCTAGTTAGGACATTCACTTAACTCTAATTTTCTACACTCAAAAGTTTTTTACTCACACATCACTACTCATGTCACAACTAGTTAACCATATTAATTTATAAATGCAATACTCATTCATAATTAGATAAAATAATATCATTATAAGGATAAAAGTGTTCACATATGGCATCCTCCTAAAATCAACATTTCTTAGCAAAGCTATACTCCCACAATTACACATTTCAACTAGACACATGATTTTACAAATGACACAGTTCTCATATAAACCTTAATCTATCTTTACCAACTCAAGATATTATACCTAAGTAGTACATAATGTCATAAAAAATGTAGTGCTATTCCCTCAAAAACACATAAGCCATCTCCAGTACTCATTTCATATTCAAACACTTACAAACAGACAATTTCCAAGATTTGAGCAACCACATATGCCTACATACTTTTATACTTACACATATCATATGTGGCATAACACTAATCTATTCTCATTCAACTATTTCAATTGAGACAAGATAGCATAATATAGATTTAGGCCTATTTTAATCACTAGAACATTGATCATCTTTTAAAGGTGTAAAAAGTGATTGATTTACTCACGTTCAAGGCTAAACTAAAAGAAGTTTCTTTCATGGCCACCAATTTAGATTGATTATCTTTGATACCTTTACCAGCACTAAGAAATGATGGCTATAACTTTTAAAGCAAGACATCACATATTTCCTAATACAAAGAAGTTTAACTAGTAACCAACATTCAACATTTTCACTAAAGCTTGACCAAACCCAAGCTTCTAACTCAAAAGCATAAATCTACCTCATTACCAACCCAGAAATTTCTAGCTAACTCAAATCATTCTACCATGCCTACTTAGTTAATACTACATATCTACTCTATCATTTGGCACTACAAAGTCCTATCCCAAAGCACATGTACTCATTACCATAGGTTACTTAAAGAAAATCAAGCATTCCCTAGTCACTTCACAACAAACTATTTCCAAAAACTTATATATATAAATGACCTCCCCTTTCCATATCAAATAGTCCCTAGTTGTACCTTTAACACCCACAACCTCAGCTACCCTATAGTCTCAATTCCACATTGTCCCTATGTCTCGGCATCAAATACAATATAGCATATATGCAATTACCATACAGAGTAAGCCATTTACTTTCAAAATGATTCAGTTCTTAATTCCTTAACCTCAACACAAGATTCAGTTATTTATTTAACCTTAAGATTGGAACTCCTTTTGATGAGAGTCTAATGAATAAAGCCAGTGATCCCAAACATGTGAACCAATTAGAGAGGAACATCTCAAGCGATTTAGTTCCAAAATGTTTAAAACTATCTGGCGTATTTGTTATGGAGTCTTTGTAATAGCTAATTGCAGCAAAATATGATAATCAATACTTTCCTATCTAAGAATCTCTTTCAATTCTGCTATGTCACGTGTATCCAATAGCTCATTTTCAGTAACAGAAAATACACTCTTTTTTTCCAAGCAAGATAGTACCTCGAATATCTCTGCATACAAGATTTCCATTTTAGTCAAAGGCTTTCTTGCCACCTTTTTGATCTATTCGCACCTTATCCCTCCATTAGTTCATCCTTATCAGCAAGGAATGATATATCAAGAGATAGATGATAAGCTACAAAAACTACATATTGAACAATAGGTTTAATTTTTTTTTTCAATTTTTCATGGCATGTACCCTTCAGTAAAGCTGTGTAATCCAAATGTCTTGGACACCCTTCCAAAAAAGAACATTAATGTTTTGAATGGATTTTTCATGTTGCTTCACCATTCTATCTAATTGGAATGGCTCATAGTGCCCAAATTGTGTTGTAGATAGATTATCCACTGAGGGACTGATAAGAGCACCAGTACAGCGAGCCATTCACCCTAGTAATGGCCTTTTAACATTCAAGACCAATAAGATTTCCTTTGCCATAAAAAGTTCCTACAATTTAGCATACCATTGCCCTTCTGGAAAGAATTATTGTAGGAAGATTGTGTGGAACATTTCCCATGTGTTTGCTTTATCTCCTACTGACCCATAATTTTCCCAACGTCGATACCAATTTGCAAAAGATCCATCTAATTGGAATTCAACTAGCCTTACCACAATGTCTTTTAAACATTCAAAGACCTGCCACAATCGCTCAAACTGGTCCAAAATTAGAAGAGGCTTCACTAATGACCCAATGCTTTAATATCAGGGAGGCTTAAGCTTTTAAAACTTTTGCAATAAATTTTTGAAATTCATAGGGGTCAGCACTATAGGAGGTGGAAGGGATGGAGGCAAATAAGTTTTTGGCCCTTCTTGCTATTGTCTCTGAAGTCGCTATTTGGCTAATTCATCTACAAACTCACTTATGGCTCCTTGTAAATTTATGGTCGATGCTGGAGCATCTGAAGTGGAAAGGCCAACTGTAGCTTTAGAAGTGGAAACGAACATCTGTTTCAGGTTGAAAAGTCTCTGGTTGCACTTATTCATGTGCAACCCAAGCTCAACCCCTAGCACTACCTCTACCTTGAGGTAGTGATGGTGAAGAAAACGGTTCATGTGAAGCTCTCTTAGATGCTTCTTCAGATCGATGTCTAATATGAACTGAAGATCTAGTCCTAGGTGGCATCTCCCTATTATCAAACAGAAGGATTTGTCTAGGCAAGATTCAAATACACCTATAAGTAGAAATGAAAGATTTAGGAATTATAGAGATTTCCAACATATTTCATGGTGTGGGCATCAACATATCCTTATTCATGTTTCATGCTCCCAGGCGCACTAACATGAACTTAATACATCTATCCCAATTTGGTAGTTGGAGACCCCTAATCATGCACTTAGACTTTAGACCATGCTCTAATACCAACTTTCTCACACCTTGATCCATGACATGTGACCGGCGTAGAAGATCATTGTTGGGAAATTCTTTACAAGCCTAACTATGTAGAAACATTCATAATGTGATACGACTTTTATCGAAAAATGCTACTAGACAAATGCATTGATCAGATACTTCAATCTAATTTCTACCAAAAATTCAACAATGTTTCCTCTATTTTTCAGACCCCAAGGCACTAGGCCTATACAACAAACGAGAGCTATATGCCCTACACATAACTTGTACAGCAAAATCAAGGCCCAACAACCCAAACAACATAAAACCTATAACCTACTGGGAAACAATCAAACAAAACATATGCACATTTCAACTATACCAACTACCAAAATTTTAGCTTTGTAGAAAGTAATCTACTCAATCAAAGAGCAAATTCTGAACTAGATGGAAGAGGGTGAATGGAGGGAGTGGCTTCAGGCTTTGAAACATAGGAAGAAAATGGAAGTGAGTTTCACAGAAACTTAGTGAACAAATAATCCCACGGAAAAAGCAAAACTCAGTTTGCAATTTATATTCAGAATATAAGTAAAGAAACATGTATTTGTGAAGATAATAGTTAATAGTTTAAAAAAACAACCTAAAAATAATTTTAGAAGCTTTAATTCACTGAAAAAGTCATGTCAGTAGATATAATAATCAACAAGTAAAAATGTGAAGCAGAATATAACAATATAAGAAAACATTCATCAAGATATAACACAAGAAAAATCATTAAGATCTTTTGAATTTTACCAATATTCAAGTATTGAAAGGTTTTGGATTTTCTAAATGCAATTGGAATCCAAATAGGATAATTCCTAGAGGTAACCATACCTAATAGATAACAGATATCATCATGCACCTTATTCTACCATTAGATATTCTTCCTTTATTCCTCCCATAAATATAATTCTAATCACAAATGCACTTGGAAGTTCTCTAGAGGAATTTCCAATGGATTCAAGATTTCAAAAACAAGTAATTAACCAAAATGTATCATACTACCAAATATATCTAGAAATAAGAAACAATTCTAATCGGTTCGCGATACCAGTTTTTAGAAAATATCGTCAATCATTTCGAGTAGCATATAATTCAAGAATATTAAAAATTCAATATCATGATAAGATGAAATCACTGGTTCTATAAATGATAATTATTATAAAATGCATAAATACACTATAGTAAATTATTTTCATATATATATATATCATACAGTTAAAATTTCAAGACAAATACCATTAAAATTCTAGATGCTCAGAAATTGTAATATTCCAAATCACAAAATTGAGTTTTTTTTTCCTTTGTAGAAAGGGATTCAGAAAAGAGTAGGATTATCCACTCACCTCACGAGGGTAACAAGATAATTTTGAGTTGAAATTTTTGAACCACAACTTCCCAAATTAGCTTATTCAACTAGCTCACCACAATCTTAGTAACCACATCATCAACCAACTTACAAAATAAATTTTTGGAATTATCACAAGATCTATTTAATTTCATGAATTTGATTTTGGAATAAAATCAACACAAGAAAATCATATTGGAAGAGGGTATAAGTATACTCACTGGTTTGACATGAGGTTAGGGTTTCAGTTAAGTAAAGGAAAAGAAAAAGTCAATTTGCAAATCTCTAGTCTCCAACATTCACTGACCGGCAAGAATTGCTAGCTTTGGCTACCACATAGAAGCACTTTGATGAGGAGGAGAAGGGTTTGAGTAGTTGATGCAGCACCTCCAGTGAGTCACTAACAGCTTTTGGCTAAGTAAAAGGATCACAGGACTGGTCAATCGCTCACTATGATAGTGCCAGCAAGTAGAATGGCTAGAAACAGCAACTGCTAGAGGAAATAGACCAAAAGGATGAGCTGTGATAAAATAACTTTCCTGCTTGGAATGGCAATAGTCAAAAGAAAAACACAACGACAAGCAAGATAACCCACGGTGGCCAGGAAAGTCACTAGGAATAGGGGGAATCAAACGAGGCCAAACAGGGGAGCTATATGGTAGAACAGTTGAGCTCAATGCCTTAACCCAGCTATGCCAATGCAAATGAACTAGTTGAACTTGTAGTAGCTGATTGGATAGCTACTGAAGAAGAAGGAGCTGAACAGGACGCCGGGAGCTACTATTGCCTCTAAGTTGATAAGCTTTTCAAGAAGAAAATGAAGCAGCTGGCAGTAGTTGAAGGAGCAAAACTAAGGAAAGAAGAAAAGAAGAAGGAGAATGAAGAAGAGCTATCAACGAAGGCCCCGACATTGAGGAAAAAAGCAAAAGCCAATTTCAGGGAGAAAGAGTCTAGCGACAGAAATAAGGAAAAAGGAAGGGAAAAAAAATATAAAGAAAGATAAAAATAGGAACCACCAACACTTAAATTCTCACTATAGTCCACCAGAAAGGGGAAAATTATGCTTTGGCCATAACAAAAAATTTAAAATACTTTCTCTAGTCCTCTAGACTTCAAAATTCTTCTAGTGTTAAAAATGCATCCTTAACAATAGATTATATACTGCTAACACACAATTTTTATGAACTTGCTACTAGCCCAATTGATTTGTTAATGTGTTACAATACCAATTGCCATAGTTGTTCTTTGTGGGCTTAGGGACCAACAAAAGATTGTTACTCACCTTAGAATTATGCTCTAATGTTACTTTGCTGGAGCAAAAGGTCATAACTTCAAGTGGTGTAATATCTTAATCACTTAAATTCAAATGCTTGGCACACATATACTCCAAATACAATAGGATATATATGGACCTTTTGATACTTATATATGACTATAGTTAATGAATCTAATTATGCATGAATCACTCATATATAGATAATGTATTTTTATATTCAAAATACATGCTTATACACAATGAACCTAAATAATACTAGCAACTAAAAGACATATGAATATAAATGTATATATCAAAATTATAAATTATTATTTTCAACACATGTTCAAAATTTAGCACCAAGGAAGAACCTTGAGAAAGAAAAAACTTTTGCAAGCTTAAAATGGTAAGTAGATATATGCAAACTTTGCACCGCATGAATAAACTAAATTGACAATCAACTACACTAAATGCCTTACATACATTTTGGAGCCAAGCTTTGAATAGAAAAAGCTCTGGGGATATTCAATTCATTAGCTTGGGTTTTCTCGATGAGGACACTTAAAAGAAGAGCAAGAATCAGATAAACCTACATTAGTTATCCTAGAAGAACTGGTTTGCATTTTCATAGTCATGTACTATTAGTTAGCTACCTCATATTCAAACAAAAATTAAGATATAGAGGAGTAAACCTCGTATGTAGAAGTTCAAGCTATAAATATGCTATCTAAGATGAAGTAATATATAATGCCCCTTAGCTATATCAGACAGAGGAGAAGAGTGAAGCAACAAAAATAAGTAAGCAAGGAGAAAAAACAAAATGTGAAAGTAATTAATTACATTGATGCTTAAATTAGTTGATTGTAATCTTTGTTTTAATAATTAATATAAAAGTGATCTTATGTGTACAATTATGAAACTTGCAAGAGTATGATTGTGACTGTTTTAGTGATTTCACTAAGATCAATGATATTTGTAATAGTGCAATTCACGTCCTCATATATGTGCAAACAATGAATTAAATTAGATCCACTTATTATTTATATAAAATTATGTTATATATAAAATTAAAAGTGCTGATAATTAGAGTACAGGTAATATTTTTGTCTCCCAAAAATTGTGGGATAGTTAAAGCACTTGATATTTTGATTAGTGAAAATTTTGAGCTTCATAATTGTGTAACTAAAATGATTGTCTGAATCTTGGTGCAGTTTCATCCCGTAATTCTAATGCCACATGTTTTCAAGTGTACATAGTGAGTTCCATGCATTTTTGTACCTCATGCACCACATGTTGAATTTACTAATCATTTGCAAAGAAAATAAAAAGAGCTGAAACCATTAAGGTTCTTACAACACAAATTGAAACATTATTCAAAGATCTATGTATCTAAAACAAACAATAAAAGCATAATCCGTTATAGAAGTAAAATTCTATTGGTGAATTTAGGTTTCCTCATTTTTTTAGAAGGATATCTGAGAATGAAAATTCATGAAAAGGTGGTCCTGTAAAAAGGCAAGAACTTCACTAAATAGCACATCACCACCAGAAACTTAGATTTAGTCCAAAAGAGAGGAAACAAAATCAGTAGGCTAGTTTCTCAAGGCTCCATAATTTACAAGCAGTAGGTTGTGTGTAATTGCCTAAGATATAGTATTAGATATGCTCTCTTTCTCCATTAGCATTATCAAATTTTAAAGTAAGGTGATGTCAGTAAACTAAAATACCCAACCCTACTATTGTTTAAGTCTCTATTAGAAAAGAAAATACACCTTCTATGTGTGTGTACAGAGAGAAAGAGAGAGAGAAGGAGAGATCTTTCTCCTTCTTGTTCACCTAAAATGTAAAATGGAACATGTGCAATCATCTTTATTGCACCCTCACTCTAGTTTATGCTGCTTGGTTTCTACATAGTACCTTGTGCAAGTCAAGGAGGTGCCAATATGGATGAAAATATAGCAGGCTCATTCATTAAACCCAAGAAATCATAAGCCTGTCTCCACACTCTCACATCTGATATTTGAGAATAGGCAACCTGAGATGCATGTTCATTGACATAAGTGTTACACAATTTGAGCTCAAATGGAGCTCCATGGTGGAAAAGTTCAAGCTTGAAAAAAGTGCTTGGGTTCAAAAAATGTATTACAAGAAAACCATGTGGGCATTAGCATATCTGCGAGAAGAGCTATTTGTCGAGTTGAGAACAACATCATAGTGTGAATCAATGAATGCATAGTTAAAAGGATTGGTTAAACATAGCCACAATTTGGTGGACTTCTTGCATCACTTTCATCAAGGGTTGAATTACCTTAGGTATAATAAATTGGTGGTTGATTTCAAATCAGCTTATGGGGAACCAATTCTGACAACTGCTTTGAAGTCAATTGAGTGTTTTGGTGTTAATGTCTACACAAGCAAGGCATTATGGATCTTCCTCAAAGAATTGAAAATGTCTACAGCATATGTTTTGGCTGGTTGCACTTAATGGGTTACTACTAGACTTACAAAGTTAGACGTTTCTTATACCCTGACATTTACTGAAATGTCCACATTAATTAGCAGGATGATGTTAGAATTATGTGTGAATGTGGGAAGTTGCCATCATTTAGCATCCCATGCCATCATATTATATTTTTTATGGTTCAAGAGGATATGGGATACCAGCCCCATTGCTTAATTGTGGATCGTTGGAGGAAAAATGCAAAGGTTGTTGGTCAGTCAACCATCGACAATGGGGAGCACAAAGAAAAATTGATTGCTATAAGGTTCAACACCCTTATGCAAGACTATAGATTGTTATGTAATCTAGCTTCTAAGTTAAAGGAAACTTTCTTGAATGTGAGAGATAATGTCAAGTCATTAATGAAACAAGTTCAAGCCACTCAGTCAATGACTGCAAATGATAAGACAAGAGATGGTGGAGGAATCTTGGACCCACTTGTTGCCCAAAACAAGGGTAGGCCATCAACCTATGCATGGTCAGTTGGAAAGAAAAGGAAATGTTGTGACATATGCCAACTTGAAGGCCACATAAGAGTTACATGCCAAGTGGTGAGTCTTCCTAAGCAAACTATGATGTAAAGAACACTTAACTGTTAACACAAGATACTTCTTGACTTAAATCCCAACTTTGCATGTTAGGATTTGATGAATGCTTTGATACTTAGTTGTCTCTAATTTAAATCATAGCTTCTAATGAAACTTTATTCCAAATCCTTCATTTTATTTGATGATGAGTTTGAATCATGCTTGCAAGATGATGTTCTTGGTGTCGGTGCCTTTCGTGAATTTGTATCATTAGGAAATGCCATATTTGAAGCTAGTGATGAAAACACTAGAATCTAGACACTTGATGGCACCATAGTTGAGAATGAGGTTTGTGATTAGGTGAATTGCATCCATTTCATATGTATCTTATTAAAACAAAATCTCACTACCTACTTATTGCACATATGCAAGGAGATGCATTAGAGGCTGAAGATGATTTTATAAAAATAAATTCTTAATGGAGGTAATTGAAGATTAGAGACTTTTGAGAAAAAAAGGTGCAACATCTAAGTGGAGATGCTGGGATTGAACATATGGAATGTGCACTACTTGAGAGGATTCAACTTCTCTCTATCTAGAACCAATTTAGACGGCCAGCAAAGTTTTTCCACTAGAAAGTTGGTGATAGAGAACGAACTTTCTATAGATGCATTTCTTCATGACTGCCACCATAATTTATCTGAAGGCATAGTGTTTGTTTGTTATAGGAGCCAAGAAAAAAGTTTTGTTGGAGCAGTAGCAACAAATTGGGTACATACGTGCCCCTATGGCAATTTTGGTTTTGAATTTGGTCATATGACTTTATGTGAATAGAGTGGTTTTTTCATTTATAAATGAAGAGTAGACCTTGTGTTATGAAATTGTAAAAAAAAAATATAGAGAGAGTTAAATCTTCGTAATTAGTTGTGTAATCGGATGAATTTTATTCACTAAGTAAAATTTATACAACTACTAATCAATTGCTTATAAACTTCATATTACTTGAATCAAGAAAGCCATAAACAAAATGCGTTCAAGGAAGAAAGGATTAGAATATACAAGAATTCAATTAGAGTTATTGCAAATATAGAAATGAATTTTGAATTCATTATTTAATACATTAAAGAACTATAATATATTATATAATAAAATTCTATAATATAATAAATTAATCATATAAATAATATAAATTATTCTATCATGTTGGTTCTATCTCATAGGAAAACAAGTATTTTTTCAAGTGAAATAACTTGGACTCACGAGATTAATGGGAACAAAAGCCTAGCTAGAATTCTTAATTAGATTTCTAATTAGAATTGCAATATTCAACTCTCAATCTTTCAATTCAAATTGCAATAAAATGTAAAAAGTTCGATTCTACTCACAAAAAAATTGCAAAATTTCGGTGAGTCCACAAATTCATGTGATCAAATCACGAGAACAAGCTACTCATATCGAATCCAATTGCAGGCCAGGGGATGGTTACCCTGTTTTTATAAGCATAATTGTGAGAATAGTTCAAATGTTCCATGTCAAATTGCAAACTTAGGGATGGATGCCCTATTTTGAGAACATGATCGTGAAAACAATTCAAATATTCCAAGTCAAATTGCAAGCCTGCAGAATGAGAAATAAAATTTTACAAACTCATTTTGAACACTATAAAACCAATCCAAAAGCCCAACTTGAAGCTCAGTAAATATGGTAAAACATGTGTATTCTATTTTCAATCACATAAAGCCTTCATGAACAAGATATCGCTATAGCAAACATCCAAAATGAGAAACACATAGAACAAGGCCCATCTAAACTCCTAATAATTAGGCCACTAAATTTTCATGCCTCTAACTAGTTAGGCAACACTAAGGAGAAGTCAAGTGGGCATAAAATGGACATTAGCTACTAGTTTACATATAAGGAAATGGTGGCCTCAACACACAAGCTACCTCAAAATAATGTCCATACGCTGTCAATTTCTATATGGTGATGCTATTTTCCTATTCACACCAGTGTTGCTTTGCAGCAGATTATCTCCTTCTTCCTCCCATTGTAGTCATCTAGGACAATGTCAAGTGCCAAGCACATTTGTCCACAACTTCCTCTCAACTAGTAAAAGTAGACTTTTGTTAGTACTTTAAATTACATAGCAATGCACCACACAAAATTGATGTTACTAAAACCTAAGCAAGGACGTTATTGATGTTACTAAAACCTAAGCAAGGACATTAAAATTGCTCATTTGTGACATTTACCACAATCTTGCAATCCCCCCATATAGAGTTTAGTGCCATCCAACCTCTAACGCAAACTCCATAGTCATGATTGCACATCATATGCCACGAATTAGATAACAAATTTCCACTCATTATTTGACTTTAAAAAGTGTAAAGTTCTACCTGTCAAACCAGTATATTTTTGTTCTTGTTGTTTCTAGCATTCACAGCAATAGTAAAACAATTAAAACAAGCCACATTGTGTGTAAGTCAAGGAAAAAGCAATGGAGACATAGTAAAATACTTATTATCTTATTTAGCAACTCCAAATGGAGTCACAACAGGCCAAGAGGAAATCTCAAGAGGGGTTGCCAAATGAGTGTGATGGAAATAATTGTCTTTTAGTGGTGATTCTATGAAATTTGCCTACTTTGTAGATAGGAAAAAAATTGATTGAAGTGATAGAAGGAATGGTACATAACATTCAAACTTCATTGTACATTATAGGATCAAGATCACTTGCCATCTGTATCAATAGAGCATGCTTGCCATCTTGTGTTGTAGCACTATGATAAGAATCAAGGTAAAGCAATTTCTCTTCGGTAACACAAATGATCAATACAAACCAGTAGATATTGTCATCGTTAATGGGCATAAAAATCTTCTCCAAGTTGTTGATACTATTGGACATGAATAGGACACAGTATCTTCTCATTGCATGTTCAATTGTGAGCTGTTGGATTAAAACTTGGTGCTGCATCCATCTAAAGTAATGCATAGATATTTCACCATGAAAATAATATGTCAGTGAACAAATGAAGAACAAATGTTGCAATGCTCATGGGACATCAATTGGGTTACCCATCAAAAAGGTTGGCAGAATATACCAGTTCTGCACCCTTGCGTTGCCTCTTTCTAAATGTGTTATTTTAGCCACCACCATAGTTAACACTTATGCAAAACAAGCAATGCAATGCCATAAACATATGGAAGTATGAAGTTTGACATGGAAAAAATTCAGAATGTAACAAGTCCAGTTCCATTTCTAAGTCCAAACCTTTTCATATACCCAACATAATGGAATAAGGGACATCATCCCATGCCTTGTAATCTGCCCAGTAGGGCAGATGACCAAGAATTCACTACAAGCACAATAATAACACAATCAACAAAAGAATACATGGCAAAAATTGTGTTTGTCAAGTAGAACTTACTCCTTCAGTTTGGTAGAGGAGAAAATATATATGGCCAACTCAATCTCTGTCTGAGTAAGTTTCATGCATTTTGTAGGGTGGAACTCCACCTTCATTCCTTGTGGAAGTAGGATTCTCTACTCCACTTCACATGAGAAGGAAGAAATGCACTGTGATAGGTCTTTAGCCATATTTGGAAGGTCATTTGTGGCTTCCTCTGCCTTTTCCTTGAATAGTTGTTGAGCAAGGGTCGCTCCTTTCTTAACAACTCCATCAGATTTTGCCTTTCCACGTTTGATGCTATCACTTGAGGCTTCAAAATCCTTATTTTTCTACTCCATAAAGTGTAAAATGTAATGACGATGTAATACTCATGGTAGCTGTAATAAATAAAAGTAATGTTACTTACCCCTCCCTTGGTTGGTGCACTATGTAATGCTTAGTCTGTCTTAGCATACATCCTCCTCTTATGACCATAAGTTATTGCTCCTTCCCCAATTTCCAAGCTCTGAACAGAGGATGTCAGCATTTGCTTTACATTGGACTCCATTGTGATGTCATGCTTCTTCCCAACATTATCCAATCGTGTCTCCATTTGGGTACAAATTTCCTTTGTTTCATCTAGCCTCCTAAATAACTCTGACTTGAACCAAATCCCAATCACTTATTTTTCGTGTTACCACATGTCTCACATATGTGAAGTCAGCCAGAAGGGATGCCACGGAGGCCTCCAATGCATAAAGCCACAGAGATAACTTCAGCAATGAAATAGTGTGAAAGGAGTTAGTGTTTATTCATCAGTTACATAAATAGTGTTGGTACCAAAAGAATAAAAAGAAGAATTCTGGAGAAGAATATGAGAAAAGAGAAATTTATTTATCATGACTTTAACTCAATACACAAATAAACTCTCTATCTAAACTCCTAAGCTTGCTAGCTTATTTCTCTTCCTCTCTCTTTAATTATATTACAAGACTTGAAATAAACTATATTTATAGGCAAACTATCCTAGTAAGATAAGGAAAAAAACTCTTCAACTTTATCCTAATAAATCAACATTATCTTCAC
>JANHAO010013681.1:0-15723 GCA_026873985.1 Saraca asoca
CAAACAGAGCATTTAATATCATATCTTGAGAAATCAACTCTAGAGTTACTAGAAAATAAATTTGATAATCTAGGATTACTCACCACGTCCTGAAGTACCGGGGGTGAGTTCGCCGCCGACCGGAATGTTGCCGGCGACCCCAAACCTTGAGCTGGCCGAACAGGGGCTGAAGGAGGGGAGGAAGAAGACTGACCCATCTGCCACGAGCTTCCAGCAAGGAAGACCAACCAAGGTGGCACGCCGGAGCTAGGAGGAGTTCGCCCTTGCCATCGGCGTACCGGAGAACATCCATCGAAACTGAGGACGGCGACGGTGTCGGATGAAGAAGAAGGTCGTCGCTAATTTCGCTGCCTTGCACGATTGTTGCGCACACCCGAAGAGGAAGTTCGCCACACTGGAAGTGTCGAGCGGCTCACGGCGCTGGTTTGTCGTCGCCGTCGTCGCCGTCGAAGAAGAAGAGAAGAAGAGAGGGAGAGAAGAAAGGCTTTTACGAAAAAAAAAAAAACCAAAAGGGAGAAGAAATAAGAGGAGGCTGACTTTTCTGGAAAAATCTGGAGCTTTTGAAATTTTTTTTTCATATTTATGTTTTGGCCCCAAAACTTTAGGCTATTTCAAAAATTTCCCCACCTGATTTTAAAGTTTTTCACTTTAGTCCCTAAAAACCTTTCAATTTAGTCCTTTTCATTTTCAAGTTTTATTTTAAATTTTCTTTTTTATTTTTCTAATTTTCCAGGTGTTACAGTAAGACTTCATCTTAGCGAGTTGGAGCTTGGGCACTGAGATAATTGCTGGCTTGCGACCTCAGGGTCCTTCAGCGAGCTAGGCCTTCTTGTGCAATGACCTTGCGGTCTAGCAAGCTCATTTCTTTCATCATACTTGGCTCCTTCTCAACTTTTAGCAACCCACTTCGTAGTGCCAAATTCTACTGATAACACTAGCCCCCTAACTCTCAATTCGCTTTGTGGATTGGGAGTTGCGATTCCTTTTGGAAGAGTCTTCTTTTGTAGTCAAAGTCTTCGATGTTTAGTCTGCTGTGCTGCCACTTCAAACTTCATTTCACTTGAACTAGGCTATACCTCTTTTTTGAGCATGATTTTTAGCCATTGGCGTGGCATTCTCATTCCTTTCGGACCGTCTAATTTAAGGATAGCTAATTATCCTTTGGATCTTTTAGCGGACCTGATTCGCCTATATAATGCTTGTGAAGTTCTTTAGGTTTCTTAGTAGAGTGTTTCAATGGGTGTCAAGGTTATGGCCTCCATTTTTCTAATAGCACGGCTTCCAGTGAAGCCATTTGGACGTATATGATCTACTGCAGAAGATCGCGAAGCGTGAATGGCCTATTGCATGTGATTCATGTGTATAGCTCTTTATGCTAGCTTCAGGGGAGTCTTATATAGATCTTAGATTATTTGCTCACGATTTTGTCGTGAGCCTCAGCCTTGCTAGCCAGACTCCTGGTGAATTTTTTAAATTACTGTGGGCTTGGGTCAAGTGGAACCACTGGCTAAGGAGGGAAATAAGCATGAGCAGCCGAGCTTGCTGGCCCTCCTACTGGTGGGAGTTTGTCTCCTAATAGCTGACTTTCTATTTTCTTGTGAAAACAATAGCTCTAGGCATTTTTGATTTTATGCTTTGGATCTTCTAATGTAAACTTGTCTGGTTGAATGAGACATCAATAAAGTGAGCTTTTTTTGTAACTCTTGAATTGCTGTATTAGACATTCTGCTTGCACAAGTTGCTATATAATGGCTGAATGAAATATTTTGATGGTCAATCAGTCGTATTCTTCAACGAATGTGGACATTTTGTGCCTTGATCTAATAATGAGCTTTTATCCAGAGAGATCATATATGAGTTGCGAGTTAATAAATCGCATGAAAGTTATGAATATTAGGTCACAAGAGAGCTACAAACTATTGTGATCTTGCTACTTTAGGCAAATAATCAGGTAAATTTTAACACTTTTTCACTTAAGTGAGCACATAGCTACGCTAGGATTGAGTATTTAAGAGTACCTCCATGCCTCAGCGAGCATGCAACTACATTGACATTGAGTGTTTAAGAACGCCACCGCACCTCAGCAAAGACACAGCTACACTGGCATTGAGTGTTTAAAAGTACCTCCGCTCCTTAGCAAGCATGCAGCTATGCTAGCATTGAGTGTTTAAGAGCGCCTCCACGCCTTAATGAGTATGCAGCTACATTGGCATACTAGACTCGTATATTATAATTAGCAAAACAAAATTATACATTGATGAAGATAATAAATAGAAAAACTAAAACACATTATCAATACATAATCCAAACAAAAGCTCTTTGCTCTTGGCTAGGATCTCACTGAGGATGTTGAGATTACTGCTCCATAGGTTTCACCACATACCCTTACAGGCGGCCTCTTTTGATGAGGTCTTTTATCGTGTCCTTTAACGCCCAACGTTCTGAGGTGTCATGTATGGCCTCGTTGTGGTAGGCGTAGAATTTATCTTTATTTCTATGTTGATCAGGAGTCCATTGGGACTTGGCTTTCCGAAATCTTCTCTATCTCGTTCTAATAGGAATATCCTATCTTGAGTGTCAAATAGAATGCTATAGCTTTTGTAGTAACCTTGGCAGTGAGGTTGTTCCTCTCTACTCCTCTTGATGATCTGAAGATTGGAGTCGTCCTTTCCTTCTATATGGTCGTTCCTCTTCTTATTTTGATCCTGGTTGCTCGAATCAGACCTCTTCGAGCTGAAAGTTTCATCCCATCTGGCTTGCCTCGTAGCTCGCTCTTAGAAATCCCTAAGATTCTTCACCAACGACTTGTATATTCTTTTGTACAGCTTTCCATCCTTGCAGAGTCCCATAAAGATCATTGCCAAAATAGTTTCTTCTAAAGGATTTTCTACATTATTAACCTCGTGTCTGAACCGAGAGATGTAGTCTTTCAACAACTCTTCTTTTCATTGGAAGATCATAGCGAGATGACAAGGTGGAGCAAGCTATCTTTTCAATGCTCGATACTGGTCGACAAATTTTCTCTGACACTCTTCTTAACTACCTATGCTACAAGCTAGAAGACTTTTGAACCACGTCAGTGGTGAGCCCCCTAATGTTACTGGGAAGACATGGCATTTTACGAGGGGATTAGTCATCATGAGATCCATCTGGACAATGTAGGTGTCTAGATGGTTGTTGAGGTCTCTATCCCTATCATAGAACGGAATTAAGGGAACTTTGAACTTCGGGGGAAAGGGTTGTGCTTCAATCTCTTTGGTGAATGGTGACCTCACTTCATAGCGAGCTGCCTTATCCAGAGTTCAAAGACATTCTTTGAAGTGGTTCATCTTTCAAAACAATTCCTCTATAAGTGGATCTCGTACTAAAGGCTACTGATTCTCCTGGTTGTGACTACAGTGACCTAGAATATGCTTTTCACCAGCTCCACCCAAACATCTAGCCTAGTGCTGCTGGCGATCATTTTCGGGTGTGATGACTTTAGCCTACCTTTGTGAGCCCTGAGCTTGGCTTTATGCTAATGCAGTGATCACTTTAGTCAGCTTTTCCATTATATTTTCTACCTTCTCCTGGTGTTGAAGCTAGACTTGGATTCTTTTACTCCTATCTGCGATAGTAGTAAATTTAAAAGAGCTGGCTGGGGGCGAAAAGGTGGTGGCACCTATAACAGGAGCTATCGAAGAATCCATTGAAGAAATGTAACCCTTTGGAGGTTTAACTTGAGCATTTGAAGTTCTTGTGGTTCTCCCTCTGGCCATCACAAATGCACAAAGGATTAGACAGAAGATGTAGGATCAACTAGTATATAGATGGGTCCCACTGGATATGCCAAAATGTTGATTGTGGACTTTGGTTAAACCCAAATCCAACCAACGGAGGGTTTCTTTGGGGACCCATGTTGCTTCCTGGTTGTTTTGGCAATGAATGAAGAGAGACAATGGAAGGGAGAAGGAAAAGAAGTAAAACACAAAGATTTTACATGGTTCAGCCAAATCCGAATAACACCAAACCTTACGTCCATAGAGTTATTTTGTTAATCTAGAATAGTGTTTACAGAGTTTTGGCTATGGATTCTGGCAGAATCTCTGCTAGTGTCTTCCCTTACACACGCCTTTTTTACAATGACTCTAGCCCTTCATTTATAGAAGTATGGAGGGATACAAATGGAATTAAGTAAACTGTACATCTATTACATCAAATATTAAATGAACAAGATTGCCTAAAGTACTATAGACTGGCTTCTATAGGTTGCTTTCTACGTGTGAGTCTCGATGGCCGTATTTTGCAAAATGGCAATACAAATTGTCAGTTGGCCTTATGCTGGACCTCAACGAGCTTCTATCTGGGTAAAGCTTCGTCTTAGCGAGCTGGAGCTCAAGCACGAGCACTGAGATAGTTGCTAGCTTACAACCTCAAGCTCCTTTAGCGAGTTGAAGCTCTTCAGTGAGCTAGGGCTTCTTACGCAGCAACCTCATGGTCTGACGAGCTCATTTCTTCCATCATACTTAGCTCCTTCTTCGCTTTTGCCAACCCACTTCGCAATGCCAAATTCTATTGATAACAAGTTATGAACCATAGGTTCGTAGGTCACCCCTCGATGACCCATGCCAATTGTGCTCCTTGGAATTTGGAATATGACAAACAATCAAAAAGGAAATCAAAGACTAAGGAAGAAAAAGAATATAAAAAAAGAATTTAACTTTTTTTTGGGCCAAAATCCTTACCTTAGGTTCACACATTTGTAAAGCACAAATCAGAACCCTTTTTAGCTTAGCAATATTCTCTAGGAGCCATTTAATTGCAAATGTTATGTTAAATGTCACAAGAGTTGTTCTTTATATAGTTTCGCTTAAATAGTTGTTCGACTTCGCAAATTTGTATCGATTGATCGACCGCCTCTAAGACCTAATCGACCGATTGCTTTAAATCTCAAGGCCATAGTTAGTACAAAATCTTGGTTCAACTTGTTTGGTGATTCCATTTCAGTCTTGGTTTTGAATTCTAAACTTTACTGATACCCGTGTTATACTAGTTTGACTTTCTTAGTCTAATCCTATTTTAGGGGATGTTACATAATATTTTCCTTAAATGATAATATCTTTTCCAAACTTTTAGACTAAATTTAATATAATATGTTGTTTAATAGAAAAATTTTGAAGTCAATTTTTATAGTACTTTGATATTATAATGTTTCTAAAAAAAAATAATTCATTTATATCTCAAAGGAAAATAAGTAGAAAAAGGACATTTAAAAAGCTAATTGTTTTAGTCAACTTTTAGAATTTATTTCTTTTAAAGGATGTTTAATTCTCTTGAATAACATTTTATTCATAAAAAAAAAATTGGGATAGTCACAACTAGCAATCCTGTATAAATTATACAAAGTATGACTCTTAAAGAACATTATCATATGTTAGAGTAAAAGGTCAGGAAAGGAAAAAAATTGGCAAAATTGAGTTAGTGACTCACACAAGAAAGACAATCAAATTAAGTAAATTACACAAAATGTCATTAATAGAACATACCATCAATTAATTGCAAGCTTAGGGTAGAAATGGAAAAAGAAAGAATGAATGGGAAAGTGAGCAGTTAAGAAGCTGACACGTGAAAAGACAAAAGAAAAAGAAAACCTCAGTTTAATAGTAAAATAGTTGATAAAATGATAATTATCAAATAATTCCTATGCTTAAAAGATAAAAAAAAAAAATAGAACAATATTGAAATAAATACGAAATTGAGTTAAGAAAAAGTTCCTTATCCTAAGTGATGATTAATGATGAGATATAAATGCAAGAGTCATCCGAAGTATAAAAGGAAGGAATATAAAAATTGATTATTTAAACAAAATTTTTAATTAAAATAGAAATAATAATTGTTTATTCATTTTGAAAGAAAGTAATATTGATTGATACTCGTTAAAGATACTCGTTAAAGGGGTAAAAATTATTTTAAAAAAAAATATATGTGATCTAGTTTGATCAGAAAAGAAAATTATATCGTATGTTGACATGTACTATTTTGTTAAGTGATTTTATATATATAAGAAAAATGTAAATTACTCTTTTAATTTAGAGTAATTATATTTTACATCATTAGCTATTAATTTTTATAATTATCCATCAAAACTATTGATGAGTTTGACATTTTACCCAACGTCCATAGTGTGTTAGAGACTTAACAGCCATGTAAGAAGCATGTTTGTTAAACCCATTCGAAAATTTTTCTGGAAAATTCCATCTCACTTTAATATTGTTTCAATTAATCAAAATTTCCCAAACTATAATTTTCATTCGGCGTTTGTTTCTGCGATTCATTTTATTTGTTCCAGGGAAGAAACTGACGTTAACTCCTCTTTGCATACCCTAACTTTGGAGGATAAAGAAATTATTAGAACTGTAAGGCTTCCAGCTGAAAAACCACTTCTTTTTCCTGTCTGTTATGGCTACCTAATTGCAACAAGGTGGCTATTTAATTTTCTAATGTGGAAAATAATTTTCCAACTGGAAAATAGTCAATCATAGGGTTGGCAATGAGCAGCGGTTGGACAGAGATCCGACGAGGAATTCCTATTCGAAATGAGGATTGGGGGATTGATTCGGGAAACGGGAAAAAAAATCTTCTCGAATAGATTTCAGAGTCAAGAATAGGGATTATGCTCTCCGTCCCAATATGTAAAAAGATTAATTTTACATATTAATTTTATATTATTTATTATATTTTGATTATTAATTTTATATTATTTAATAAAAAATAGATATTTAAAATTTAAAAAAAAATTCTCACAAATCTTTGCGGGGAAATGGATCCCCGCGGGGATCGGGGACGGGGACCTCATTCCCCGCCTCCACCCCACTCATGCACTGTATATTAAAAAAAAAAACTTACATGTTTCTCTTGTGATCATTAAGTGTCTAGCAAATTATGGATATTGGGGGTACAATATCAAAATTATGAATAATTTTAGTGAGTAATTACAAAAATTAATAGGGTAAATTACTTGAATCTCTTGTGGTTTGATTTAATCACGCATGATATCTATTCTCACTGATTTTGAGAAATTCACTTGACCTTCCTTATTTTTAACATTTAAATTGTACACACTTCCCTTATTGAAGCAAGATTTTTAACATTTAAATTATGGGCTCCTTTGTACTTGCTTCATGCTTATTGTGCTTGTATTCCTTGTAATATTGCTGAAGTAAATTGTAAATTTTTAGTTAACTTTATTAGTTGTGAGTTTTATTTAATGGAAGTTATTTTGATATAAACTAGCAATTTTAATTGTATATTTTTGTTCATTTGAATCGAAATTCCTACAATTTATTTTGGCATTTTTTTAGTTATAGTGTTTGTTATTGCATTATATTTTGTTGTTATAAACCATCAGTTTTTGCAATGATGTTTAATAATTCTAATATTTTTAATATTCTGTAATAATTGTTAAATAATTTTAAGAATGTTTGATAAATAAGATAGGCATATTAAATTGGTAATTAATCTTCTGAAAATAAATAATCGCTATTGTTTAAAAATAAAATTACATTAGCACACTTGCATTAAATGGCCATTGAATAGTATGGTGTGAGAGTTTTTTGCGCAAAATGGAATGAAATTCCTACTCGGGTGAGTTAACGGTCTCTTCGTATTCAGCGCAAAAATAGCTGAAGGGGTAAACTGGTCCTTTAATTTTTAACCTTAACTCCGTCCATGTCTGTTAATTATAAGAGAAGTTAAAGTGAATTTTCCAAAATTATGAACAATCATGTATTACTAAATCAAACTTTGAAGGAGGTCGGAACAATTTACCAATATAAAATACAAGATTAAATTATTTAGTAACTTTCTATAATTTCACTTAATTTTGAATTAAATTTTTATAATTTAAAAATTTTTAAATTGAATCTTATATATATTTTTTATTTCTAATTAAATATTTTTTATCATTTTTTTTAGATTTTATTAACAATTTATACATATGGATAATATTCTTTTGGCGTGATTTTACGACTGTTGAAGAATTTTTATATAATTCTCTTTATATTTAAGTAATAAATGATTTTAAAAATTATTTTATTTTATTTTTTAAAAAGTTATCTATCTTTTATTGTATGCAGTCAATTGTTAACCAAAAAGAAACACTATAGAAAATATTTAATTAAAAATAAAATATAAGCATAAGAATTCAACTTATTAAATGATAACAACCTTAATAGTATAAAACTATATAAAACAATAGAGTAATTTAACCAAAATACAACAACGGGTTACATTTTGCTCAAATATATATTGATTCTCAAACCTTTAAATCAAATCGGAGCGTCAATGGGAGCCGTTTCCAATCTGAAGGCCTAGATTGCGCTCCCTCTCACCAACGTCTAATTCCCCCCAACGGTCAAAAAAAATCTCAAATAACAATCAATTTGCATAATCGTCACAAATCATCTACACTCTCAAATCCGTCTCTGATTCCTTCAACAAAAACAACAATCAAGGAATCAGAACACAAAATCTTAACTTTTCTGTTCAAATTTGCATTACTCTGAACCCAGAAAGTATGAGTATTTTACAGTTCTCAAATTCCATTAATGCTCCTGAGCTTCAGGTGTGGAACAACGATGCTTTTGACAGTGAAGAATCCGAAGGTTTTTCAACCGTCCTAATGAAAAATTCTTGGTCTAGTCTTGAGCCTGTGCCCGAGAATCATTCAGAGTCACTTGATTCTGATTGTAGCAAAGAAAATTTGAGCCTTTTGTTGGTAAAATCCCCTGTTTCTGTCAAATCTTCTATACCCACGAAACCTTTTCACCCAAACAGCGCCGCAGGGAACTCCCAATGCAAAAATCCTATGCTTTTGGGCAAAAACGGCGGTTCTATTGAAGACCCGTCTGTGATTTCGCAAGAGGGCGTCGAACAAGGTGGGAGAAGCCAAGATGAGAAAAAAATTGATGCGGAGATTGAAGAGATTGAGAATGAGATTAAACGGCTGTCTTCAAGATTGGAAGCTCTTCGAATTGAAAAGGTTGAAAGAAATTTGAAGACAGTAGAAAAGCGCGGTAGAATGGTGCCTGCAAAATTCATGGAAACCAAACAGTGTGTTAAGGATTCAGAGACTTTGAAAAAGATAGAAGAAACTCCGTCAAGCTCTAGACCCAAGATTAATCGCAGAGGGGTTAGTTTGGGGCCAGCAGAGATTTTCACCGGAGCGAGAATCCGGCCACCGGGGAAGATTGATATTACCCCTGTTCATACAAAACAGAGAGTGAAGGATTCAGAAGCTGTGAAAAAGATTGGAGAAACTCCATTGTCAAGTTCCAAAGCTAAGATTAACCGCAGAGGAGTTAGTTTGGGGCCGGCGGAGATTGTCACTGGAGCGAGATTCCGGCCACCTGGGAAGATTGATATTACCCCTGTTCAGTCAATACAAAGTCGCCAGAAATCTTGTTTCTGGAAGCTCCAAGATATTGATGAAGTGAAGGGACTGAGTCAAACCAGGAAAAGTTTGAGCCTTAGTCCGAAATCGCGGAAAACAGGAGGTAAAATTCTGGCTCAGAAGCAAGCTGCAACTACTGTGGGATCCAAGAAGGCAGTGAAGAAAGAAGATGGCGTTCTTTCATTGGTTCAGCCAAGGCAGCTCTTTAAAGATGGGGAAAAATCTGTGCCTGCTAAAAAACCAATGAAGCCAGGTCGGGTGGTGGCGAGCCGGTATAATCAGATTGGTAATCAGAGTACTTCAAATTCCTCGGTTGCCATTGATATCCGGAAGAGATCATTGCCAGAGACTGATAGGGACACGGGCAAGAGAAGCGACAAGAGGTTAGCTTCGTTGGTGGGAAGAGCAGGCGTGACTCACGGAACAGAAGGCAGGACGAAGAAGAGGTGGGAAATTCCTACAGATATTGTGGTGTACAAGAGTCAGGAGGATGATATGCCTTTGTCATCCATTAGCACTGTGACTGATATGCTGCCAAAGATCAAGACTTTTAGATGCGTGCGTGATAGTCCAAGAGATTCCGGACCCGCAAAAAGGGTGGCTGAATTGACGGGGAAGAGATCATACTTTTGCCCAGATGAGGATGTTGAGACATCAGTATGTCAGGCTTTGAGTTTTGCAGAAGAAGATGCTAATGAAGAAAGGTAGTGACATAAAAGGGGTATTCTGCTATGGAGCCTGGCAAGTTTAGCCTAATTCTTGCAGCCATAACTCTTGTTATGGGTGGAATTGAACAAGCTTTGTTGTCTCCATTCAATGGATGAATTTTCTGGTTGAGAGACTTGAATTCTCTAATCTGCGATAATAAACTGAATACTTGTCCTGCTTTTTAATAGTATCGTAGTTACTCTGAATTTGCAAGTAAGATTGTCTTGTTCTCTTGTATTCCGTGTCTTCTTTCTTTGAAAAGTTATCTTTTCAGTTTGTTTAGTTGCTTTTTATTACTTTAGAGGCATGTTTTATATAAATCTATCTTATATGACTATAAAACTGTCAGCCAAATACTTTCAAGAATTCTCCTAACTCAATTTAGCCAATAGTGATTATTTCTGAGAATAAACATAACGATTAAAGTTGATAGGCTCATCCAACAACAAATACTGAACCACAGCTAGTATGATAAAAGCAAGACTGAAGTAAGAGTCAAGATCACAGTGCTGGACTATTTGATGAACATTTTTCAAGTCCCATTAAAATGAGGTGAACCTTGAGACTCAGTGTATTGAGGAGGAAATAGGAGCAGTAAATTTTGTCCCAGAGCCACCCTCCATTTACAGTCTGCCTCTTGCTCCAATGATTTTGTTCTTTTTTCAGAAGTAGTGCCTATGAGCCATTGGTAGAGAGACATCCAACTACCAGTATCTGGGAGGTTTTTGGCATCCCATTCCTGTCTCCAACATAAAATTGCATAACTAAAAGAAATGAGACCAATGTCATATTATTGACAAAAGAAAGAAATTATGTTGCATAGGACAGTAAAACTTGCAATACATATTAACGGTAACTGAGGAGTGAGCGAGCATTTTAACTTTCCTGGCAAACCATCGTCTTTCAACTTTGCCAGTAAACTCATCTGTTTTTCCAATTCTTTTGGAAAATTACCTAACTATCTAGTGGACTCATGAGAGCAACTACCATCTTCAATTTATATAAGGTCCTCTCTCCCTCTGTCTGGAGTCCCAACTCGGGTTCCTATTTTGCAGGTACCAGAAGATGAGTTTTCTTCATTTTCCATTGCAACATTGAATTGGCACACTTGCAGAGACATAGTGCCTTTGTTTCCCATTCTTTCCTGAGCTATAGAACTAAATCCTAGGGAAATACCACATTTTTCCTTCAGTAGATATCACATCAGGCAACAAGTCTAAACATTGTGAGGCCTTCCCTCGGTTAGAAGTTCTCCAGCTTACTTTGAAGCATGTCTGCTGACAGACACGGGACACGACACAGACACCAATACATGGACAAATCAAATTTTAACACAACATATACACTTCCATTAAAAAATATGAAAGATATTATATACGTATGCAAACTTACGTGCACACATACACGTGAATAAAAACATGTTTGAAATTTTTTCAAAACACATCCGGACAATATTTTAGAAGCGTCAATTATTGAATTTTATATCTTTATATCCTTAAAATCAAAGCACTGTTAATTAGGTGTTTGCAGCTTATTTTTTAAGGGTATGTGCTTCTTTACTAGCTTAAGACGAAAGCCAGGATGACAACCAACATCAACCAAACCTGTGAAGGTCTCTTGCTTGGTTATCCTTTAAAAGAGCTTGTCACTCTTGAGAAAACATAGAACCCTCTATGTTTCACGAGATGACTTAAAATTTTCGACCAAGTTACTTGACATTTCTTATGCAAAGCCCGAGAGGAAAGAACAGAAATAGGGAAAACAATACTGAAATATACACAAACTCAGAATTAAGCATCAAGTTTACAGCAAAAGGCTCTATATAGCCTAGAGAAAACAAAAGACAAATGCAATGATAAATCCAAAATGACAAATACTGTAAATCATGCCTAAACAATAGCATAAATTAAGCATTAATAATTGCCTAAGATCATATTCCTCCATTTACGCCTAAAACATGTCTTCCATCCCTTTTGGTATATTCATCATCCATCACTGTCTATTAATGTGTTAAGGAAGCACATCTAGCAAGCCCTGGCTTATTTGATGTAGTGCGTTAATTTTTGCCATCTGCAAGCCAACAGCTTTGTTTGGGAATACATTCTCTGCCTTCATTCTTTCCCTAAGCCCATAAACAGGGGTTTTAGCTTTTATGTAAGCCTCAATCAGAATCTCAAATGGCTTCAGACGGCCAGTATAGCCACCCTGCTTCATTCTGTGGAACCACTTCTCAGTATTATGTATATCTCCCTGCTTTGCATATTGTTCCATGACAAACAAATAAGTCTGGAACATTGGTCTTACCTTGTTCTTTTGAGATGCATTATTTAAAATTGAATCTGCTTTCTTCAAATCCCCATCTTCCACATAGAGCCTCACTAGTCCATCCCAAGTCAGTGGGCCAATCCAGCATCTACTATCTTCCATTCGCTTTATAAATTCCTTCCCTTTAGATATCTGGCTATGATGAATATAAACTCTTAGAAGTTCAGAATAATGCTTGGAAGATAGTTTCTTCCACTTTAGCAGTGTCATCTCAAAAACAGATTCTGCCTCCTCAACATTGCCCAACATACCCCATGCTGCTATTGCTGCAAGAGACTCCTTTTTCGTATGGTTTAGTTTGCAATCATTCCAAATTCTACTTACATCATCAGCCATACCAAGAGAAGCATAGAGGTAAAGCAGTGAACTGTAAGCACCAGTGCGTTCCTTTAATTTTTGTCCATCAATTTCTTTCAGAATAGCTATGGCTTTATCTTTCAATCCTATAGATATATAGTGACTAGCCAAGACTGTCATGACATGGATATCAGGTTGCATGCCTTGAGATTTCATAGTCTCGGCCAATTGCTCCATCCCTATTGTATCCTTGGTCCTACTTTTGATGGCAACTAGGAGCCTGTATGTAAGACGAGATGGCTTCAAATTTTCCTTCTTCATTAGCAATAAGATATCATCTATCTTTCTTCTGGCAAACATCCTATACAGAATGATCATCTGATTGCAAGCATATATAGTGATAGGAAAATCTAATTTCTTCATTTTCTCAAAAACTGTCTCTGCCTTCTTCATATTGACAGAATAGACACAGTTTGCTAAGAGAGTTCTGTACAATAGTTCACCTTTAAAGGAGGCTGGAACTTTATCCATGTATTTCTCTGCCATATTGACCCCCTGGACTTTGGCAATTAAATCAAGACGAGAAGCATAATCTTGTTCTGTAAGTTTAGAATGTTTACTGGTCTCTAACCACTTAGAAAACTGCAAAACAGATAACACCAGAAGGAAGTTAAAATATGTGATTTTCAAAGTGACTTTAGAGGTAAAGGAGGTAATGATAAAAATCTTTAGAGGCTCAATTTATCAAATTACAAAACTAGTTGAACTGCATGCGTTAGAAATTGTCATTGACTCATTTACAATTTCAAATTAGATACAGCATAGCCACAATTACTCCTCCAGAATGCACCATGTTTTGTTAAACTCCTTCCATTCTTTGATACACATGCTTCCACAATTCACTACATAATTACAGCATTTCACTGAATGGATGACAACAATAACGTCTATCCTCATGAAGCAGTAGAAAAAGTAATGGGATTACGGAAGCAATACAAAACAGGGAAAGCTCAATAAATTAACATAACAAGGCTCAGCTATTAATGAATGACCTTCTATTCAATATATGAAATGTTAAGACTGATGCAGATACCCTTTGTAAGAGACCCATATGCTTCACAGTCATTGGAGATGATTTCTTCACTGCTGGGGGAATTAATGAAGAAACACTATAATTCTTATTTGATCATAAACAATTTCAAATATTAACGAATGAGTCACTTAAGAGTTGTGGTTCTAGGTATTAGTAAGTAATTCACTTATTCATGAATCAGGATGATGGAAATCATGAAGTTGGGAACCATGTATAATTAAAAGTAGTCAGAAGGTCATCCAAAAGTCCATTATTTAGTTAGTTAGAGGTCAAACCTGTACTTTTCAGAAAAATTACGGAAGTACTTCAACCTTAACACTTTCTAATCTTGTTCAAGGAGATCACCTACATTTCTAGGACTAGATTTCTAAAAGCTTTAATTCCTATCCAAAAAGGTGGACTCCTCTGATATCCAACTCCTTCTACCCACTCATTCTCTCTCATTTACCGCCATAATTCAATTAAAATTCACTAGATAGCACAAACAAGCACTGAGATACTATGTTTTTCTCCTTTTTATTGTTATCATAGGCCAACAGAGATAAAACTGTCTATACCATATTTCTAGCAAGAGAATCCAAGTCATTAATCAATTCAAAGGGGAATATATTTTTTTAATAGACATTTACTGGGGAATATATTATGATAATGTTCCACGTGTTTAGGCAATAAACAGTGTTTGTTATTACCAAAATTTCCAAAAGGGTAAGAAGCAATACTATTCTAAGCCTATCACAATACCTATGTAGAGCAACATCATGGAACTAGAGATTTGTTTTCTCTTTTAACAAGTAATTAGCTTCTTTTTCACACGTTTATAACTTTTAACAGACCAAAATGCATTATACACACATGTGGCAAATGTCATGCAACAAATCAAATAGACAATACAATATCAGACGGTAAATCACTCCCAAAGCAAACATGATTATTTTAATTGGTCCCCTGCAGTCTAAATAGAGCAATACACAACCAAAAAGCTTTTATACATATATTTTTGGTGTAAAAATATTAATAGACTGATTGCAGAATAATAACATGCACAAGCATCTTGAATAACTGTTATTAAAACCAAAGAATCTAGAGACAAAGCATGGCTAAACAATTTAAAATTCTCAAGCAAGAAACATCTAAAAAGCACCTGCAATGCTCTTGTGTACATCTGATGCCTATGGAGACTAAATAAGATCTTAGAAGCCTCCATTTGGCTCAAATCTTTCCCTTCTCCAATAAATTTATCAAGAATGCTAGAAGTGAAGTGGCTTGGATGGTTCATAATGGTTCTAAACAACTCTATAGAATTCTTTTCCTTTAAAGGTTCTCCCCTGCTTGCACCCTCCTCCAAATCTGACAAATTTTCATCCAAAAATCTGGGTTCTGAAATCAGTTCCTCCTCCACTTCCTCCTCTACATTAATATCCTCATTCTCATTAGCTGAAAGAGGTTTCTCGATTTCAAAAGATGCATCTTTCACATCATTTCCATCACCATTCTTGCTTACCTGTGAAGAAAGCCTACGACGATGCAGGATGATTTTTCTGGAAATGGGTGGGGTGTGATACGACTCCCCTTTTGAGAAAAACCCACTTAATTTCAACTGAGCAGAATAGCATCTACTAGCCTTGTCTTCATTGAAATTCCTGAAACTGCCAGGTTTGACACAAAATACTCTTGAAAACTCCAGAAAATACCCATGTTTCCTGTCAAATAGAGATAACCAATCAAGTTATACATGGTTGAAATTTTCAAGTTAACTAAAAGGGGGGGGGGGGGGGGGGGGGGAGAATTTTTTTTTTTAAGGGGGGGGAAAAAAAAATGAAAAAAAATAAAATAGCAAAAGAATAAAAAAATATTTGTTTCAAACACAAAG
>JANHAO010013682.1:0-15714 GCA_026873985.1 Saraca asoca
TAAAAATCAACTCCGTGTATTTAGCGGCGGTTTTTACAAACCGCCGCTAGTGAACCGCCGCTAACAACGAGTTCTGTTGTAGTGAGGATACAAGAGTTGAAAGAAGAGGAAATTAATCTCTTAGATGCAGAGAGTTTGTTTTAAAACAGCAAAAGGGGTCTGAGCACTTCACAATTTCTACAACAATGTAGGCATTTAGAGGGACAATCCAGAGTCTTCATCCTCATCAAGATCAGAAGTGTAGACAATATAGAGAGCCCAGATGAGACCAAAGACACCCAAAAGGATCCAAACAAGAAGGTTGTTGCTGAGCCCAAATGGAAGCCCAGTTCCTTCAGTGGTCATACTCTCTTCCACCACAGCCATGGCTGCTGGACTTGACATGCCTGCAGCACAAGCTGAGGCTGCTGCTATCAATGAAGCTCACATCCCCATTTTTGAGCTGTTTTCTTGCACAGAAGGCTTTCCCTCCGTGGAGCATCTCACTTTTCCCACCTTAGCCCTTGCTGGCAACCCTGAAGAAGAACCATGTTTCAATCAATGCATGATATGAATTGAAAACTGCTAACTGCAGTCACTATCATTCATGACGGACGTATACCTCTATGAATCAAATTCTCTCTATTTATTATATAGATGCATGGTGAATTTAATTCAAATTATATTATGTGACAATATGTGAATTAAGTATGACTAGTATCACATAACAACAATAAATATTATTCAAAACCTAACAATCAATTTGAAAACAAACTCTAATTTATTATTATTATTTTTTTTCAACTTTCAATAAGACACATGTAGTGGATATTTGATATTACTTTTTATTTTTTAATTTGACCGAAAGGGGTTCATAAATTTTGTTAGTAGTTTCTTCTCTGAAGTAATATAATTAAGTTTATCTATGTTAGATGTAACAAATTTGAAGGAACTTAAATGTTTTCTCTTCCTAAGAAATTAGAGTATCTTGTCTTGATGACAGTTTTAACTTACTAAGAAGAGGAGAGGATGAGAGCCCTAGAGGTGGCTGGTGGACAAGAGCTGCACCAGTGATGGATGAGATATGGCAGCTAATGAAGATGGTAGCCATTTTCCTTCAGTGCACTGCGAAATCAAATGAAAAACAGAAAAAGATATACATATTTATTTATGTGAAAAGAATGTCAAAATTAGCATTATTATTGCATAGTCAATATGCATGCACCACACAACATGGATAGATTTAGATACCAAGACTCTTTCTTAGATATGCCTATCTGCACTAAGCCAATTACTTGTCTCCGCGTGTTCCGTAATCGCCGGTTCATGATACTATATCCCTCTCAATAATAGGGCCTTCCCTATGGCTTTCTGATTTTGACGACCTTTTGCAACTACCGATTTTAACAAAACAAGCTCAAATTACATAGGTCTAATTAAGTAGCATAACTACAAAAATTAAATTAATAACTTGTTAGTCATAAAGAATATCCATTTCCAAATTACGTGAAAAATAATCTTCCAATTATAATTATCGTTAAATTAGTTTTACTTGTCTACATAACTAACTATTTTTATGGAATTTGGAATTTATTTGAACAAATTTTAAGATAAATGCGGCTAAGCGGCACAATTATAAAGTTTTTGATGATTACAAAATCTTTTTATAAATAATAAAATTTATTTTCAAATATTTATTCTTCTCTCCCATTCCTTTTTGCATGCAAAATAAATTTTAATGATTATGATTATCAATATGTCATAAAAGTAATCTTAATATTCTTTGTGACAAAAACTTTCAAATTTATCCAAACAAGCTTCAAGATACATATGATTAAGTAGCACAACTACAAATTTGGTGGTCACAATACATAGAAAAAAAAAAAAAAAAAAGACAATAGAAAGTGTCAGGCTGAGTAAACCTTGGATTCTTACCAGAGTGGTCTGATTGTAAAGCAAACATGCGTGGGTTTCACAAATTTGGAGCATTACAAAATCATGCAAGTACGGAAACTTTTATGTCTGAAACGCGGGGATCACGTTTCAATGGTCCTTTAGTCTTCAAGTAGTTTGTCGGTTACTTTATTGACTCTCTTCTAGAATCCTATTGGCCCAGCCCCCACCATTATCTCTATTCTAGTAAGATTAAGTTACTTTATTAACTTCATTTATCATTGACTTCAGGTATATAATATATATATATATATATATACACGTATAATATATATTACAAATAAATAATTTTTAATAGTTTATATTCAACTTATTTATAAAATAAATCAATCAATTTAATCTATATATCAATGATTTATTTTATTAATTTAATTTATGAAATCAAATTTCAGATTAAATTGAATCGTTTGTGATCTAACTTAATTTATTGACAGCCTGACTCACACGAGCGGAGTACGCTCAATATTTTATATTTGGATGAAACTTAGGCAGTTCCTCTAATTGTTTGCTATAAAGAGCTTTAATTAAATTTTAACATGTGAATTAACTATTAATTTAATATTTTAAATTAGATTTTAAACATAAAGTGTCATTTAGTTTTTTTCCCAGCATATTATAATACTAATTTAATTCTACGTATGTCAGACGAAATTACCATTGTATAATTTGTTTCAAAAATAGTCTCAGTCCCTCAATTTTAAGTTTTATGTCACAAATGTTAAAATCCTAAAATAAACCCTAAACTCCAAATAAAGGCATTTTATGATTTATTGTTTTCGGTTAAGAGTTTATTCTTCGTATTTAATTTGGAATTTAGGACAATTGAATCTTTCACAATTTGTCAAAAAAGCAAATAAAAAGATTTTATGATAAATATTTATGTCTAAACCTAAAAAGATATACAAAAAACCTTTAAAATAAAATTTTATAATTAGAATTTTTATCTTTTACATAAAATGAAATTAAGTTTTTTTTTAAAATTTTATGTTTTTCATCAAATTGATAATATTAATGTGATAATTAATACATATATTAAAATTTAATTTGAGAACTTCATAACAAACACCTAAAAAAATTCACCTAATTTTTATCCATGTGTTCATATCTCTCATCCTGAAATAAACATTTATTTCAGGAATATATATTAGAATTTCTTCACCATTGAATTAATTCCTTTTCTTTCTTTTATCTGCTCAAACTTTTCTTTTTATTTAGATAGGAAGGTAGGGTTAGAAATAAACTAAGCCAACTCATGAATCATTCGTGATTTGATGTCACATCCTAATCCATGAAATGTGATCAGTATAAAAGGTCACCATTAGAAAATCCCCTACGAGCTTATAATGTAGAACTTTTACTAATTAACATAACATACCAAAGACCAAATTTGTATTGATGCATAACAAATATTTACATTTTAAGTTCTAACAAAAATCTGGTAGAGTTTCTTTTGTTTTTCAGACACCTAAGCACAAAACCTTTATAACAGACAAGAGCTACATGCCTTACACATCCTGTACAATAACTCAAAATCACAATGGCTCATATAACACAAGTCTACATCATTTTGGGTATTCATCACTCAAGATACATGCACATGACAATTCTACTAACTGCCAAGGTTTTCACCATCAATATACCTTTAGGCTCCATAAAAGGTGATCTACTCGATCAATGAGCAGATCCTGAACCAAAATGATGGGGAGAGACTGTGGCGGTATCTTCAAGCTCTGAAAAACATGGAAAAAAATGGGATGAGTTTCATAGAAACTCAGTGAGTAGATAATCTTGTAGAAAACCAAAACTTAGTTCATAATTCATATTCGAAATCCAAAGGATAAAATATGTATATATTCATGAAGATAAGCTTACTAATTTAAAAGTTACAATCTCAAAATACGTTCAAAAACTTCCATTCATCAAAAAATTCATGTGTTTAACATATGGTATTCAACAAAAGTAAGATAAACTATAGAGTATAATACTATGCAAATTGATCATCATAGCATAAATAAAGTAGAAGTTCAATACGATTTTCCAAAATTTACCAATACTCAGGTAAAAAAATATTTTGTAATTGCTCTTTTACTCAAATATCATTGGAATCCAAAGGATAATTCCCATAGGTAACCAACCTAACCGAAATTGCCATAATCCATCCAAATACACCAATTAGTTATTTAGATATTCTCCTCCTTATTTCTCTAATAGATATTCTAATCACAAGTGCACTTGAGGATTTCTAAGGAATTTTCAATGGATATAGAATTTCAAAACAATTAATCAATCGGAAAACATTATGCTATCCTTTATAACTAGAGATAATAAACATTTCTATTCATATCATGATATCAAAAGTCAAAAGTCATGAGATATTGTCAATTATTTCAGACAGCATAAACTTCAGAAATGTCAAAAATTCTATATCACAGTAATATGAAATTATTACTCTTGTAAACTGTAATCATTACAAAACACAAAAATATGCTAAGTGCTTTTCACATTTATACATCTTAAAGTAGCATGAAATCATTAGTTCCAAACTACATAATTTCATTATGGTAAATCATTTTCATATATACAACATATAATTAAACATTCAAAATAAGTTAACATCAAAAGAATCAAAATGTTTCATGCAGCAAAATTATTTCATGTTGTAAAATAGGATTTACCAAGAGAGTAGGATTGTCTGCTCACATTGAGGACATCTAGATAACTTCAAATGAAAATTTTCTAATTTATCACTTTCCCGAATTACCTTATCAGACCCTAGTTACCAAGTTTATATAATCTCGCAACAGATTTTCTATTCCAAAAATATTACAATTGCTAATATTTAAATTTCAAATAGGATAATCTCACATAGATAAAAATCAATCTTGGATAAAAGCAATACCTATTACCCAGTGGCTAATTAAGGTTTAGGGTGCTATTGGATGAGTTCGGTAATAACAAAATGAAACTACTGGCCATTGAAGGGAGATTAATGATGGAGCTATCATCGGTGGTGGCAGTGGTGGCGATGATGGTTGGCCAGAGAGATGAGATTATTGTTGCACAGTACCAACAAGGCATGGGAGCTTGGTTAAAAGAGGTGAGTGGTTGTTATCACTGACAAGGTTGAATTGGTCCACTACTTACGACGGCATCGACAAGTAAGCCAGCTGGAAAAGATGTAGCTCGTCAAAGGCTGATCATGAAGGAGAAAGAGGTGATCTGAAGCAGAATAGCCACTCTTGATGACCGGTTGGAGCTAAGAAGAGAAGCACGACGCCAGGCTAAACTGATCCATAATGGTCGGAGCTGACATCGAAGTTACAGAAAATAAGGTATTGGTTGGAAAAAGGAAAAGAGCTGATGAGCCAATCTCTACAACTTGAAGAGCAGAGCACAGTTAAGGGAAAAGAAAGGTGACAAAGCTAATCATCTGGTGACTGAAGAAGGATAAGGGAGAAGGAGCCAAAGCCAGGCTTGAACACAGCTCATGATTGGTTGGTAGACCAATGAGCTAGCCAGTTGGAAAAGGAGTTAGACTAGAGGAAGATGACAAAGAAGAAAACAAAGCCAAATTACAACTAGAGACAGTGAAGAAAAAGAGAGAAGTAGTAACAGTTTTTCGGTGAAGAGAGAGCAAAGCTTCGAGTTTCTAAAAAAATGAGGAAGATTGGGGAGGCCAATGCTTGAACAAAAGAAAAAGCAAAATGAAATAGGAAAAATTGCAATTTGACCCCAACGAAAGTTCAATATCCTCATTAAATCCTTAAGAAAAAGGAAAATTTATGATACGACTACAGCAAAATTACTAAAATTTTCATTTTAGTCCACCAGATTTTTTTTTTATTTATCATTTTCATCTTTTCTAAGGTATTACATTTGACTTAAAAATTGACTCAATGAGTTGAGTTTATAAACTAAATGAATTGAACTTGAATATGAAAAATTAACTCGTTTGTTAAACAAACCAAACTCAATTTATGCTTACTTGAACTTGTTTGGTTTATGAACAAACTTAATAAATTAATTATATTTATAAATATTTCTTAATAATATTTATAAAATAAATTATGACATTAAGTATAATATTATATAATATGTAATGCATTTAAATAAATTTAAATAACATTTTTATATGATTTTAAACTAAATGAATCATATGAGTCAAGCTAATGAACAAAAAATGCAAGCTAATTTGGTTCATTTTGATTCAGATTTACTTACTTAATATTTTATTCATCTGATTAAAAGAAATGAGCTAACTAGTTTGGTTGAATGGTTCACGAGCTTAATTCAAGTCAAATTCAAGCAAAAATTTTTTTGTTCATTTAAATACAAATCGAATTTAGAACGAATCCAAATTTATTTGAATTGAACCAAACTGTTTCATAACTCAACTTAGTTTTTATCCATCTTTACTTAATGATGTTTGCTAGACTTGAAAAAGCAACGGAAAGCTCATAAAAAAAGAAAAAGAAACAAATAAGTGCCATGCATGATTAATATGAAGGATTTGGATTCGAATCTCCTTAATTTTCTAAAAAAAATTGATGGGATATGAGGGTCCCAGTTAAAAATATGATATAATTGGATCTAATCCTTATTACTTTAGGAAAATTTATATACACCTTTGATTATTATGAATTCTTCTTTAAATTTAATAAGAATGTGATTTATTACTTTGTATCAAGAAGCACAACAAAAAATTATGCAAAATGATAATTGTGTAGAATTTTGAAATGTTGGAATAGAAAGATAGAGATTCAAGACATCAGAATTTTTAAGTGGTTTAACTTAAATTGAAATCGCAATTTAAGTCTATTCTACTAGATAATTTTCAACCAGATTATCACGTTTATTATCAAAATATCAGGATTAAAATGGGCTCATAATTTGCCAGTTTAAGACACAAGAGTTACAACAGGTTTCTTGCTAACCTATAATAACCACAAGATTTTTTATAGGCTCTTGCTAACTTAAACAAAATTCCTATCAACCTAGAAATCTCAACTAAAAAATCAAAATAAAGAAGATTAAGATAAGGTAAGAAATACAGTACCAAAGTTTGAGATGAAAAATATCAAACATCTAATGTGAATTTTGTAGAGATTTGATTCAAAACCTTTTAGATTGATAGATGTAATAAGGTAGAAAGAAATCTGAATTAGCTCTGTGATTTTTACACTTGAAGAAGAGAGAAAATTGTGTAATCTTATGTAGTTGAAAGGTGGTTAGGAATTTTTATAATTGTTATAATTGTCTGTAAAAAAATAATTAATTTTCAGTTTGTGAATCAATTCTTGAATCGATTCAAAGAGCTTACAACTAATGAATTGATTTGTGAACCGAATCATAGCATTTTGAAATCATGTTTTGAATCGATTTAGGAGAAAATCCTAACCTTTAGTAAAAAATATTTTTCATGAATCGATTAGTAAATCGATTCAAATAATCTTTTTCACAAGTTCTTCAACGAATCGATTTATGAATTGGTTCAGGAAGTGTGAAACAAAAATCATTTAAAAACTTTATTTGAAAAATATTTGATTTTAGTTTTCTTCAAGTAGTTTATTTATGCCTCATTATATCAGATAAAAAATATTTGTTTGAATCAAATCTAATTTAAATTCACTTACAAAAGATTCTATAAAAATACAATGATTGCTAAATCTAATTTTGGGATCTCTTGAATCATATACTTTAAACTTGCAAAAAAAACATATCAAAATACTAAAGTATATTATTAGATAGTAATATAAACTAAAATTATTTTTCAGCATTAAAACTAAGGAAAATACTAAAATTATTTTTTAGCATTAAAACAATCTCCCCCTTTTTTATGGTGACAAATAATTTTAGATGAAATTCAAAGTTTATAAAAAAAAGTTTTTTTTAAAGGAGAGCAAGAAATTTTATTATGTTTATCTAAAATCAAACTTTAGCTTTTTCTCCCCCTTTTGTTATGTAAAAAAGAAATAGAGTATAACAATAAGCATAATCAGCATATAGATTAGAGTATATAATGTCAAGACAATAAAATCAAAGTTTAAGAAGTAGAACAACTCATAGCTCCCCCTGAGTTGTTTACTAGCTCACTTAATCAAATAAAATATTCGAAATGAGTTAAGATGTAAAAATAAAGTAAGAATATATGTTGATTTGGAATAATAGCTTTAAAATCAATTTAATTAACTAAATTATGTCTTGAATTGATTAGGAAATCGATTCGTGTAGGAAGAATAAAAATTTCAGAAATTTCAAATCAAACAGAAACATTATTAACTTTATGGCCTACAAGTTTAAGTTGTTTGTTGCTACCATTAATAACTAAGCATTTATTTGAATTAAAAATAACTTGGTTCCTTTTATCACAGAACTAACTTATGCTTAACAAATTATGTTTAAGACCGCCACATATAAAACATCATTCATATAGTAGTTAGAAGACTTATCAATCTTACCAATTCCTTTAACTTTTCCTTTAGAATTATCTCCAAATGTCATCTTACCTCCATTTATAGGCGTGAAACAAATGAACTTATCCTTGTTTCCGGTCATATGTCATGAACATTCACTGTCTAGAAACTATAAATTTGCACTTTGCCTCTCACATCCTTGTAACATGAAGATTATTCTAGCATTGGTGGTACCCACTGAATTTTGGGTCCATTTTTGTTAGTAAATACAACAAAAATTTTCTTAACAGTAGATGATTTAGGTAACCATACATGTCTCTCATTTGATTTTAGCAAGTATGTTCTATTTTTAAATGGACAGTCTCTAACGCGATGCCCTATATGATTGCAATAATAACAGGTGATATAAGCAGGGTTCCATCTCTTAGATTTCTTACAATGCTACTGCCTATATCCTAGACCAGTTTTATTGTAAGAAACCTTTTGATTCTACAACATATCTTCTAATTTTTTGTTGCTATCAAAAAATCCTTATAATGTTTTTGTCAAGGTTTCAATATCAAATTTATAACATTTACACTGTTCACATTCCTTTCCAACTAAGATAGTTAATTTAGCATTCTCCTTTTCTAGGTATTTAACCTTATGAATCAAAATTTTTTACTCATTCTTAGAGGTGGTTATTTGTTTCTTAATTTAAACTAAATAATCATACAATTTAACACAGAAATCATCTAATTCTTCATCATCACTTTCTTCATTAGATTCATTTTCAGATTCAACATTAGATTCATCATTATTAGAAATAGCAAAGAAAGAATTTTTGCCAAATAGCTTAAAGTTACCATTGTGCCTGGTCATAAGGCATAGTAAAGCATTATCTTTTGATTCTTCTTCATCAGCATTAGTATCAGTCTCTTCATCTTCCCAAATAGCAAAATTTGATTTCTTGTAAGATGGTCTCTTCTTCCTTCTTTCATTCTCAAGTTACTTCTTCAAGTAAACTAGGCAATCTGGCTTAATGTGGCCAGGTTTTTTACATTCAAAACAAGTAGAGACTATACTATCTAAATTTCCTTGCTTAATTTTATTGTGATTCCTTTTTTGTGAAGTTGATTTTCTCTTGTCTTTATTCTTTTTTTCTCTTATGATTATTTGTAGTCTTTTACTCAAGAATGTAACATCTTCTTTGTTAATTGCATCTATATCACTTTTAGATTCTTCTTCATCTGATTCAGATATTTTTGCAGCCTTAAGTCTTAGAGTTTTTTTTCCTCTTATCATTTTTGCTCTTTTTGTATCTTCTCAGTTCTAATTCATGCTCTTCCAGATTTCCAAAGAGCTCTTGAATTATAGGGGATACCTATCTTCAATGACTTTTTAATTGCAGTAACCTTAGGCTGCCATTCCTCAATCAAAGATCTCAGAATCTTGTGGACAAGTTTGCATTTTCAAATTTTCTACCAAGCAATATCAAATGGTTAATAATTGCTATGAATCTCTAGATTAAATCTTTGATTGATTCATCCTTCTTTATTTTAAATATTTCATATTGTGACACAAAGACATACACTTTAGAAACGTTAAACTATGAGGTGCCTACATGTCCAATCTCTAGTGTGTCCCAAATTTTCTTAGCAGTAGAACAATTTTAGATTCTTTCATACTTATTAGGTAATAAGGAGTTTGAAATTATCCATTTTACTTTAGCAGCAAGTAAATGTCTTTTTCTTTCATCTTCTGTCCAAAGTGACTTAGGCTTAAGCTGTACATCACCATTGATTAGTATCCTGGGAGGTTCATAACCTTCCTAAACTAAATCCCACATGTCCACATTTGTAGCTTTAATAAAATCTTTTATCTTCTGCTTCCAATGGATATAGTGTTCCCCATTGAAACCAAGAGGTTTATGTATTAGAGGACATTCAGGTAATAAAAAGTAGTTTGAATCCATAATTTTCAAGAAAATATAAGTGTATCAAGAGCCAAAGCTCTGATACCAACTGAGGGTCCCAGATAAAAATATGATATAATTGGATCTTACTCTTATTCTTTTAGGGGAATTTTTATACACCTTTGATAATTATGAATTTTTCTTTGAATTTAACAAGAATGTGATTTATTGCTTTGTATCAAAAAGCATATGTGGAATGATGATTGTGTAGAATTTTGAAATGCTGGAACAGAAAGATAGAGATTCAAGACACCAGAATTTTTAAGTGGTTCAACTTGAATTGAAACTGCAATTCAAGTCTCCTCCATTGGATAATCTTCAACCAGATTACCATTTTTATTATTAAAACATTAGGATTAAAATGCACTCCTGATCTTCCAGTTTAAGATACAAGAATTACAATAGGTTTCTTGCTAACTTATAATAGTCACAAGATTTTCTACAAGCCCTTGCTAACTTAAATAAGATTCCTATCAACTTAGAAATCTTAATTGAAAAATCAAAATAAAGAAAGTTAAGATAAGGTAGAAAATACAGTACCAAAGTTTGAGATAAAAATTTCAAGCATTTAATGTGAATTGTGCCGAGATTTGATTTAAAACCCTTTAGATTGATAGATGTAATGAGGTAGAAAGAAATCTGAATTAGCTCTATTTGCTATGTGATTTTTGCACTTGAAGAAGAGAGAAAATTGTGTAACCTTATGTAATTGAAATGTGGTTAGGAGTTTTTATAATTATTGTAATAGTCTATAACAGAATAACTAACTTTTAGTTTGTGAATTAATTCTTGAATCGATTTAGAGAGCTTACAGCTAATGAATCGATTTGTGAATCGAATTATAGCATTTTGAAATCAAGTCTTGAATCGGTTACTGAATCGATTTAAGAGAAAATCCTAACTTTCGATAAAAAAAAATATTTTTCAAAACTTTTATTTACAAATCGATTAGTGAATCAATTCGAATAATCTTTTTCATAAGTTCTTCAATGAATCGATTTGTGAATTGATTCAGGAAGTGTAAAAAAAAAACTTTTAAAAATTTTGTTTGAAAAATATTTGATTTTAATTTTCTTCAAGTGGTTTATTTATACCTTATTATATCAGATAAAAAACATTTATTTGAATCAAATCTAATTTAAATTCACTTATAGAAAATTTCATGGAAATATGATGAGTGCTAAATTTAATTTTGGGATTCTTGAATCATATACTTTGAATTTACAAAAAAACAAATTAAAACACTAAAGTATATTGTTAGATAATAATATAAACTAAAATTATTTTTCCGTATTAAAACTAAGGAAAAAATGTATATATAAGATAACCTAGGCTAACAAGATAAATTTATGAAAAACATAGACATAGTTTTCATTTTGAATTCCACAAATTTTCTTACAAGAATATGTCATTTTACTATCAAAAATTTGTATTTATATTTTTCCTTAATTTATATTCTCAATTTTCTAAAAAAATCCAAATTCATGATATTTAGATACGTAGAACTTAACATTTCATATTATATTAACAACAATCACAAATCTTTGATGCAATAATAATTTATTAATCACAAAATATATTATATATATTTAAATTTATTTTCTTTTAAAATTAAAATTTTCTTATATTTTAAAGTATAAAAGAAAGGTACACTGATTAATTTATGTACATATTTGTGAAAGATTATTACTAAAGAATCGCCCCTTAATGATATCTAATTGTCTATGCGTATTAAATAAATTAAATTTTAAACTAATAATTGCAAACCTTACCTAATTAAATATGGCAAACCATGATTTGATTATTAGATTTGGCAAAACATCGTATATCCTCGTGAAAGTCAAGACCAAGTCAATGAATTCTAAACACTTTCCAATTTTGTAAATTATTTCATTTTTCCTTTCCAGTTGTAAATTCATGGTTTGGTGGTATGTACCAAATAAATTCATGGTTTGGTGATAATTATATTTTTATGTGAAATCAAATTTCTTTTAAAGCTATCCAGTTTTGCTTTGGATAGGGCTTCCACCTGTCCACCATATGCACGATATTGCTACTTTTCTTCACTACCGATATTTATGATTTTCTATGCACTTAATTCTCATATTAAAAATTAATTATTACATGGATAAAAAATGTAATAATAAATGCTGTAATATTTTTAACAAAAATTACAATATATCTTTATATCCAAAAAGAAATAGTTTATTTGTTAAAAAAATTTTAAAATTTAAATCACACAGCAAGAATTAAGTGCGCACCACGGGGCACGATATCATAGCTTCTAATAAACATTATAAAAGACACAAAAACTGCTGCTTGCTCGTACTCTATTCAACGCTGTTGGTCTTGTTTTTCATTCAGATCATTCACAGCTTCTTCTCTTCAAAATCCAGGAAAATCCATTTCAAATCTGCACAAATCACATCGACTATTTCATAATCTCTTTCCAAAATCCAAAAGCATCAGTCTTTTTACCATCTTCACCGATTGTCTGCTGTCTGGCTAGGTAGCTTCCGTTATTCTTTATATGCAGGCTTTCTTTTGCATTTTCTATTCAAATCTAGTGGTTTTCTATTTTTTTCAAGTTAATACAAGTGATTCTGGTGAAAACGACGTAACTTTTGCATTTTTAAGCGTACATGCAGTGAGTTGATACGTGGCTGATACCGAGGTTAATTAGCTAAGAATGGTTGATCAAATTGACATGGCCACCGTCAGAGCTCGCTTGACTTGCGCGGTCTGCAACAAGTATTTTAGAGAGGCCACCACCATCAACGAGTGTTTGCACACCTGTGAGTTTCTTCAATTAATTATCTGATTTTAAATTTCTGTTAAATTTTGAGTTTATCGTTATCGTTTTTGCACTCTCGGTTTTGCTCCCTTTGAGTCTTCCTGGATATATATATGAGCATCCTGGCATTTGTGTAATCAGATATGGGTATATTTGGTAATTTTATGCTTCTGGAATATGTCTTCCGATTTGAATGAATTATATAGATCGAAATCTCACCTCATGGTTTGGATTGGCCAACTACGGATGGAGTACGCTGTTCTCTGACTATTACTGTACTAGGTGGCAAGGTGTTTGAACATTCGATTATATGTACTAGAAGAACAAGGATCATTCCATGGCCTGATTTCCACGCTGGAGGAAGATGAATATTGGAAAAGTTGTTATCCAACTTACTTTGAGATTATTTTGTTTGATCTGTCAAAGTGATTCAAATATAACAGTGTTTATAGGTATAAATCACATCCAATGCAATAAACATATTTTACCTTAATCAATATGTTAGTTATTTAAGTACATCAACTGCTAATTTGAACCTTAGAAATGCTATGAACTATAATATAATTGAACCACCAAGATACATAAATAGTCTAAAAACATGTATTCTTCTTAGATTATTTGCGTACGTAGGCATTTGCAAGAAAACATAAAAATTATTATTTTCAGCCCTTTAATTTTAAACTTTCTTCACTTATATTTTATATAAAATCTTCAAACTGCAGGGATTTCTAAAAATTCTTTACCCTGTATATTCTATTAGTGAGTACAAAAATCTTTTCACAATTAAACTCATGGTTTTGTCCATGACAAGCATTGTATTTTGATTCTGAAGATCTTAGCATTTTTCCTCGTCATGAATGATGTTTTGACTCCAATATGCCTTCATGACCCTTGCAATAAGGACTTTCTTATCTTCATCACCTTGATCACTTTATCCATGACTTGTTTCTGTGGATCATTCTTCACACATGTTCTCAAATTTCAGTGGCTTATTATCTACAAAGAGATAATACAGATCATTAATATCAATAATTTCAGAGACATAAAATTAATCAAGAATTGCCATTTGTCTAGACATTTCATTTGAATGTCCTTTGATAAATTTCATGACTAGAATGGGTGTAGGTTTGGTGAAAGGTGAAGTCATCTCTTCCACTACTCTTGTGATCTTTCGGTTTTTATCGACCTTTTGGTCTTCTTCTTTGAAGAGAAAAAAAAATAAATCATAGCTCATATCTTCTTGAAATTCGCGGTTCAAGTTGTTTCTTCAAACTCATATCTCTTTTCAAATGTGGTATGATCTCTTCTTCTTTTTTAATTTTCTAAGAAAAAACAAAATAAATTCATAATCTCTTTCTTTTTGGACTTTACAGTACCATGTATTATTTCATCAAATTCAATATCTTCTTTGCTGAAATTTGTATAATCTCCCTTTTTTTCCCCCTTCTTTTCCTTTTCCTCCTTGTTCTCTTTGAACAGTCTTTTGCAAATTCACCCAAACTTGTTTTGCGATGGTTGCTCCTGCTATGTTTTCAAATATCAGTTCATCCAAATCTTGATGAATATGAGTGAGTCACTGAGAGTCAACTGGTCTTTCTGTTTTGTCTTTCTCAAAACATCCTCTTCCTTATGAGAAAAAATAATCTCATTATGTGGTAGAGTATAGTCTCTCTCTACACTCTCCCAAACACTGTGTACCCTAAATAATACTTTCATGCAACTACACCAATAAACATATAATTCCTTTTGTGTAATGTTTGGAATTTGGGAAGGATACATTCGATTACTAGCCATCTCTCAACATTCAAGAATCTAGCTCTTGATACCTATTTGATGGAGGAAGAGGAATATTGGAAGAAGTCTTGTCAGACTAACTTATCTTGCAATTACTTTGCTTAACTTGCTAAAATGGCTCTTGAAGGTGCAAATCACACGTAATACAATAAGCATAGTTCATCCTAGCCAGCATATATGTTAATTAATTAAGTACACGAACGACTAATTTAAACTCAAAAAAATGTTATAAATTAGAAGATAAATGAATCACCTACATACATGAATAGTCTAAAAGACATGCATCCTTCTTAGATTGTTTGAATCGGAATTTTCTAAAAAGTATAAAATTATTATTTTCAATATTCGTGCCCAGTTTTATGCTCTGAAGAATAACTATTTTTGAGGTATTTTCTTGTGAATATTTGCAAAGTAGTCTGGTAGCATTTGATGATGTAAGTTATATTTCTTGTGAATGCTTCATTTATGATGACTAGACTCATTGTGAACACAAAGTTTCTGATATATGGATTCTTTTCTCTGAACTTCGTTCAGTTTGCAAGAAATGCATTCATGACAAGTTAACAGGTGATGATGAGGAATCAGAAAATGAAACTGAAACATTTAACTGCCCTGTATGCGATGCTTATTTAGGTCCTGCTCCACTCGAAAAATTGAGGTGAGCTTCTTCCATTGCAGATTCCTCAACCGCATCTCTTTTCTTCGTATACATATTACTTAGTTAAATTTTATGAACAACCCTCTGTTAGAGTTCACCTACTATACAGCGGAAGCTTTAAAGGTTTTACATACCTCCAGCCATTGCTTGATACGAACTTGCTGAAGTT